>JASKGM010078447.1:0-15004 GCA_034509205.1 Ceratonia siliqua
ATCATTCAGAAATGAACAAGCAATTGTATTTGCTGTAGCTCTGAACTAAGGACAGTACTAATCATAATTAAAGTTAATGTGATTGTACATTGTACTCTTGGAGGAGATTGAACCACGACAAAGGGATCCAAATGTGTGGCTGTAAAGTGTGGAATTGAGTGACTGTTTTGTGCACATACCAAAAGAAGGCCACCAAGGCACCATTATTGAGTTGAAAGCAGAACAAGAATCCCTGCAGTCCTGAAATTGAATTGCCTGATGCTGCTACCGTCGACCCCATGCATGTGGGACAAATGCGCAAAATGACAAGGCACCTCAGCAGCCTCAGCCTCAGCCTCAGCCTCAGTGGTTGACTAACCTAACCAATTCTGACAGCCGGAGGCACTTTATCGGAGTTCTCAGCACAACCCCATTATTCACACTTTACCATAACCTGCACGAGACAAAGGCTCTCTGTAACTTGCCGACTCCTCGCAAGTATAAAATTTGAATTGTCCAGTTATGTTTCTCGTGTTATATTCCTCAACAGTAGTCAAGGCTCACATGTGATGTGTAAAGGTGATTTGTGTAAAACAAGTGCAGCATCCATTCTCAGCACCAACGCCAACGCTGTCACCCACATCCTCAGTTTTCTCATATCATATCCAAACAAGAAACAACTCCAAACCAAATTCAATTAATAGCTATGACATCTTATTTCATATGTTAAAATAAAAATTTTATTGAATTTTCAGACTATGTTAATTATGTGACAGTCTCATACAAAAATAGTTGGTTCGGGCAAATTTTAACTACGTACGTATCATATCTGAGGTGGCGCCAAGTAAAAGAAATTCTGAACCAACCAGTGGCAGATGAAGTTCGGTAACTCCCCACACAACTACTAATTCAAGTCTAATATCAATATGTCAACGACCATAAGAATCAATAGTTATCTATTTGACTATTTCTGACTTGATTTGATATTTGTCCCTCTAGTTATGCTGGGGTTATATAACTTAGTTTCCGGTCTCTTATAAAGAAAGACAGTGAGAAAAAGCTTGGAATATATAACAAACAAAAATGAATGTGCTTCTGTCTCATAAATGGCGTCCAATGGTTGCTTGCTGCATGGCTTGATGATGCATGCATGTTCAATAAGTCATTATGCAAGAGATTCGTAAAATTTATTGTATGAATTGCATATTAATGGGTATCTGTGTCCCTCTTAGGTTAGCAACTAAATTACAACTCTACATTTAACTTGTTTAGATCAGACACAAAACAGGTAAAAGTTTTTTCTGTTGCATGATCTCTTTGTTAGCAGCAATAGGAACAGAATATGCCCAATAATGTAAGGTTTGAACCGTGACAATGTTTCCAAAGAGAACAAAACAAAAGGGAAACCAAACTTGTGATCGTAATACCTCAGTTAGCAAATGAGGTTCTCAAGCAAAGTGGAAAATAGAGCCCCGAAAGAGGGATCAAAGGGGTGGCAGTAAAATCAAGAAACAGGTGCGACTCCATTATTCAACCATGGTTAGGACAAGGATAATGACACCAAGTGGTATTTTGAATTCTGAGTGTTTGCCAGAAGGGCTTTGAAGCGATAGTTTAAGAAAAATTATTCTTACCCTTCACTTTTTTTTTCCCCTTTATTTTTTATTTTTTTAGTATTAATTAATTATTTTTTATGTTATATATTTTTTAAGAATTTTTTAAAATATTTTTTATACTATTTATTCATAATTTTTTTATATTATTAGTGAACAAATTTTAAAATTTTTTTTAAAAAGTATATAATATAAAAAATAATTAATTAATATAAACAAATAAAATAAAAGGTAGGAAATCAACAGTATACCTATAACCCAGACAGGATAGAACTATCCTTGCCAGAATGCTCTCATCAATATGAAAATGATTGAGCCCTTTGAAACTTTGATCAATGAGAATAGGCCTAGCTTGGGGATGGAGGAGACAAAGATCAATGGGATGATCGTGTGGGACTTCCACTACCTAAAAGATTGAAAGAAAAAAAAAAGGACAGGAAGCATTGTAAAAACAGGCGAGTTGCGTTAGGCTACAAGAAAAAATTGATTGGGTTGGGTAAGGTTTTTTGTTTTTGTTAGACTTTAATTTGAAAGTCTTAACCTAATTTTCTAAGACTTTAAAATCTAAGTGAACTCAAACAAATAAAAGATTTATCTAATAAAATGAATAAAAATTAATAAAAATATTTTTTAAATTATTTAAAACAAATATATAAACAAAAATAAATTATTCATAATAAACTACAAGTATAAATTAAATAATAATAATAATATCATAATTTAATATTATAAATTAAAATATTTATCAAATATTATATTTAATAATAATATTTAAATTTATTTTAGATATTATATCATTTTAGATTCTTTTTATTTATCATATAAAAAAATTATATTTTTAAAATTATAATACATTTATAAATTATTTAAAATAAAAAAATATTAAAAAATAAAAATTTAAACCCATGAGTCAAATTCTCCTAAATATAATTTTTATAAGTCTGTTTAAATTCAAATTTTAATTTTTAAAGTCATAATCTTCTAAAACCAGACCGACCCTATGAGCTCAAAATTTGCAGTACTACACAAAAGATAAGGTAAGCTCTTTGTTTTTATCTAAGATGACAACCTGTGGGCGAGTACGTGAGTGATTCCTCCACGGTTTAGTAGTTATCTTTTCCTGGTTTTTCTGTCTTGGGAATACTGACAATTTCATGCTTAACCTGACTATGACTCATTCTGATATAAATGGCTAAGTAGCTTTACTGAGGTCATATATGGTGGGAGGTGCCAATCTAGTCTTTTGGTAGGTGGTGGAACTGCCGTCAACCGACATATTTTAGAAAAATTGAGCTTTGATTATATGAATTTATTTTGAAGATAAGTAAATTTTTTAAAATAAATTACGTGTTTATTTTAATTTTTTTTAAATTAAAAATAAGAATTTTTTTTTTGAAAAAAGTTAAAACTTTTTTCAAGAAGAGAAATTAATAAATTAGAGAAAATATTAGTTTATTTTTTAATTTAATTTTTTTTAAATTATAACATTCAAATACAAAATAATTTTTATTTTTAAAATATATTTTTTATGAAAAAAAACATAATAAACATAACAAAAAAGGCACTTAATGCTTTACCTTTATTAATGTCTCACTCTCACATTACCCTTTAATTCTACTTCAATTCTTTATTTATTTATCTGTTTCCTGGTCTGGTTTGTGGCCAATAATGGGTAGGTGGTTTTCATGGCTGAGTCCTAATCTTAATGTAAGGCTTTTCCGTTTTCACCTATAAAGATGTGTTCACATAACAACCTCAATATTGTCTTCTATTTTTGGGTATTAAAAGGACTATAGATTGTTATTTCTATTAATTATAAAAGAAAATAGTACAATGGAGTGCATGTTATCTCACTATTTTCATACTAATATACAGCATCCTCTATTATATATTAAGATTTTATCATATAATATTTTAAAATAAAAAAATCTCCACATTATTTTAAGTGGAGTTAGTTCTTTTGTAACATCATATAATTAAGGAGGCAGTTGGTACTTATGTAAGATACTCACATCTTTTTATCTGTACGAAAATGATTGAATTTATAACCCTTTATTCAAATTCTCATCCTCTCAATCATCTCAATTAATTTTAGGTGGAATAAGATACATATATTTAATTGCGTGTATTAAAAATTGTTATTTATTTCTTAATTTCAAATGTATCCTTTAAAACAAGGACAAAATTGATAATCTATAAGCAAATTGTATACTACCTACCATGAAACAAGAGGTGCTATGTGATATTAAAGTGGTATCTCAAATGTCACCATAAAATTACATAACAATACCATAAAATTCAAACATAAAAGATACTAAAAGATATAAACTATTAAAATAAAAATACCATATCGTAAAAATATTTGATAGACATCACTTCTTTCACAAGTGCCACCTTTTTATTTTATTAATTTTCAAGTGGCCTTTGAAAATTTGTTTTTTAATAAATAATTACTTGTAAAATACTAATTATAGTCATTTATATATAACACAATGCTTAGAGTTAAAATTCATTTTTTTTTATGAAGTAACCACCTCAATATTTATAATTTTTCTTACAATTTTGATTTATTTATTCAAAATATAATAATTATAATTTTTAATGTGGTTATATTATAATAACTATGCAAAAACTATAGTTATTGAAAAGGCAAAGTTAAAGGGGGAAAAAAGAGCATATGTGGAGAAAGTTATTTTAATTGTCATGATAAAAATTCGAGGATTTTGAAATTCCTATTCATAAGAAAAAGGCCCCATCTTGTATATTTATAATAAATTTATAGCATTTTAACTTCCAATATTGTGAGGTACACACATAATATTCATTATAAACATAAGTGGTAGGAAAAAAAAAACGAAGTCATCTTCTATTATAAATGTCTAATTAAACCCTTAAGACCATTAATGAAAAAAGTGACCTGGTCCAGAACCTCATAATCGATTTGTAAAAAATGATCAGAAAATTGATAAAATTGATCTAAAAATTACAAAATGATCAAAACTCAACCAATTGGATTGGCTCAAATGATTTATTTTATTTTTTTATAAAAATAACGTCACTTTGTCACAATCTTTTACAAATTTTTAAGTTTAAAATAATAATATTTTAATTATTTTTAATATAAATAAATGAATAAATAAAATTTTTATTATTTCAAACTTATTTTATATATATTATTTAATTATTTTTATTATCAGTCCATCCACAGTTCAATTACGACTGGATAAATAAAAGTGAATCATTACCCACGGATTATATAACTTCTAAAATATTAGACTATTTTTAAGTGGGAGATAGAGTCATAGGGAGACCATTTAATTATCTATTGACTATGATGGACTGTCTATTCATTTGAGACATTTTATTTTATTTATATAATAAAATAATTTTAACTTAATTTACACATGGATTAAAATTACATTTCCTTTTAAATAATTTTAAAAATACACTTCTTATAATAATTTGACCCATATTAAAAAATAAACCCTATATATATATATATATATAAGGATTACATATCCCACCATCAAGTGTCACTTGGTGAAGTAATTACTAATTAATATCCAAGTGGATAAGCATAAGTTGCAGGGGTAATGTTCTCCGTTTGTTTCCCTTGCATTTATTGTACCCCAAAAAGCAACTCACATTAAATCGCTTTGCTCTCAATAATATATCAACCTTTTGGTTTTATTTTTTTTTAACATTGAAACTTTTAAAAATATGCTGTCATTTTTTGCATTTAAACCATTTATTTTAAAACATAATTCTATTAATTTATAATATACATATAAAATCAAGTAAAATATCAAAATATCTTACTTTATTTATGATTGCGAATTTTAACCTTTCCATTAGATTCGCTTTTTTAAAAAGATAAAATATAATTTTTTAAAAAATTAAATAAAATTTGAATCATTTAAATGATCTATATTTATAAAAGAGAAAAAAAAAACTCAACCTAAGACATCTGGGATCCGAGTCCCCTATTTATGGAAAAACCTGAATAGAAACAAAATACCTGTTAATTGATTTAATGAATATACGAGATTAAGGGAACGAGCTAGCTTCCTTTCCCGTGAAGCCATGCCCGTGACCGCCGAGGCGAGGGAGCATTCACGACCGGCACGTGACTCGAACTCCTTATCATTCATCACCTTTTGACGTGACTTATCCGTACAGTATTCGCTCTGGATAAATTTTCTTGGAGGTAGGAACTGGAATTCCAACTTTACGCGCTTTCACTGTAGAAAGGCGATGAATAATACTCTATTAGAAAAGAAAATAAATTTAGTCATATTGTGGGAGACGTACTTTGGATCTAAAAAAGACCTACTTTGGATTAAAAAAGACATGATTATAATGGGTGATGAATTGTGATCATTTGTATAAAATAAAAAAAAAATTATAATTATTTATATAAAAAATAAATAATTATAATGTGACAAAATTAATTATATTATGATGTAATATAACTGAATCTAAATTCAAGTGAGATCATTTTAATTATGAAAATGTCCTCCATAAGGTACCATCGACTTTCAAATATTCTTAGTTATATATATTTTAGGTGTTTACATAACCAGCATAGTTTTTTATTTGGTTCACCGTATCATTTTAAATTTTTTAAGAATTAAAAAACGATTTTTTTAAATTATTATAAAATATAAATTCTATAAAATTATTCTCTTTTTTTCTTTTTCACCTTTGTAAAAAGGTCGTACGAAGATTGTAAAACTATGGTATGCATTGTACAAAGATGGAATCAGCTATTTACTTTTTACCCAAAAGTGTATCTTTTTGCAACTTGATTTTATAGACTTTATTGTAAAGGCGGTTATCCTAAATAGTATCGATTAGTTTAGCTTTCACAAATGATAATTCTTTATAAAATCTTAGAGAATTCCATTTATTAGAGCAAAGTACCATTTTCTTATTGATTAGGAAAAAGTACTTTGATAAATTTTTATGCGAAATACACACACACAAAAAAAAAGTTACAATGAGAAGATATTTCTAAACTTACATTCTTTAAAAGAAAGTATGTGTTAATATTAAATTGGGATGTTTATTTTTATTTGTTAGATTTTATATACTATTTACATTTAAGAATTAGATTAATTTTATTTAGACTTTATAAAATTATTTATAACAGTGTTTTGTACATTTTTTTAATATTTACAAAATTCTAAAAGAGTTTTATAACAATGTATACAAATAACATTTGTATACTGGATAATATTGTTATAAAATATAATCTTAAAAAATGAAAAAAATAATATGTTGTTTTTAACCATTGTTTGGTGGCATAATTATCTAAACATCCATCAACATCAAGGATTTAATTACATAGAGAAATGTGTGCTTCTGATAGGCAGACTTGAAGAAAAGTCTACCGAAATTTCGTAGGAGTTGAGCGACTCCCAATTCCGTGTCGTTCCAAGGCAAAATTATACGAGCTTTCATTAGTTTTCTACCCTTTCACTTGTCGTTTAAAATAAATATTAAATAATTTTAATTATAATAAAAACTAATTATATTTAGTTATATTATATTTATTAAAATTAATTAATTTTTTTATTTTATTAAAAAAATAATAAGTAAAAATAAAATAAAATAATTAATATTATATTAATAATATAAAATGACAAATAATTTTAATATTTTAAAATAATTATTATTTAAAACAAGAAGAATATCATATATTGAACCATTATGATTTAATTATAATTTATTTTATATATTTTAAAATATGTATTTTTTAATTTTTATTTGTTAGAGATGAGTGGACGACTAATCGTCTCCTTCCCAGTGCCTCACTCGCAATTTTGTATCACAGGCATGTAAGGTATCAAAAGAAAAGCCATAACTCAAAGTTATGTTATTGGTGTATTATTTAATAAATAAGATTATGCATATATTTTAAATAAAATAAAATAATTAATATATTGTAAAATTTAAGTAAAATTTATTTTATTTTATTTAAAATGTATAAATTTATATTTATATTTATTATATTATATTATATATATATATATAATTTCAATCAACATTTTTTTTCAATTTTTATGACATTGACTTGGAAAAGAAATTGGTGATTATGTGATCACTGATCAGAGAAGATTAGATACACTAATTAAGGCATGAAAGCCAATAGACGTTATCTAATATCAGTAATTATTACGTATTTTTTTCAGATTCATGTATCAAAAAATAAGCGAGATGATTTTTTCCATTCTGTCAATTTTAATTTTACCGCAATATTAAAAAAACTAATACATTACTTTTTACTTGCGAAGAATAATTAATACATTAATTATATAAAAATAGGTTAAAGTCGGGTAGTTTTGAATATTTCCTTTGAAGGAATGTAAAAAAAAAATGTACCGAAGAAGAGGCGGAAAGGTTCATTAAAGAGGCCCTCTTCAACATATTCTGTGGTCCGTAACAGCTGATGGCTACTGTTCAGTTGTCAGAGACGCGCTTCAAAGAGCGGACTTAAATCTCTCACCCTTCCTCCCCTTCCATTTCTCCCCTCTCCCCTCTCCCCTCTCCCTCACTGCTCTTTTTACTACCAGGGAAACAAGCGGAGAAAGATTATAGAAGAAAATCTGCGGGGACGAAGAGGCATTTTCTTTTCACTGAAGGTGGTAATACTAATAATGGTTTGAAGAGGATCAGTTTTTTAGAGTTTACTTTGTCATGTGCATGCTGATTCTTTCTCGGTTCATGTGTTCATTTTTGGAGAATTTAGTTGGTCTTGTTTTTCTCTTGTCTTTTTGGATTAAATTATCTGCATGCATGAGTCTCACCTTGAGCTGCTTTGCTTTATTTTTTTTCCCTTAACTTTTAATGGGTTCGGAATTAAGAATTGCCTGGTTTCCTACCTGTCCCGGTTGTCAAATTTTTTCCTTTCCCTCATTCATAATAAAAATATTCCTTTTGCTCTTCGGGAGATCTTACCCGGGTCTTTGTCTGTTTGTTGTTCTGTGAAAATGCCACTTAAAACAGGAAAATTAGTAGGAATCTGTTTCATGATTTACCAGCTGCATCATGCATGATATTTTTTGCGTGTTCACTTTATTCTAGAACTCAAACTTATTTGGGTTGATCTTTAGAGGTTAGTCAGTGTCCTGCATTATATGCTCCTTGAAAATCTTTTTACCATGTAAATAAATTAAGTATGCAATGGTGTATTTGCTTGCTTCGTTTCCTTTGGAACTCTGGTTTTATAACAGTAGAATGCTCAATTACTTATCAGATTTTCTCTTCTCTGCTTGTTTCTATGTTAAGCAATTTGGATTATAATCTAGCTTACTGGGTCAAGCTTGTGATCTTGTGGGTCTTGCAGGACTGATTGGATGTTGATAACTAGTTATTAATCTGCGATTTCTGTAGGGGCGGAGAAACGATGCCAAACCAGCTATGGTTTGCACTGCCAGTGATTTACAGGGATGGCAAGATTTTCCCAAGGGACTTAGGGTACTTCTCCTTGACGGGGACAGGAGTTCTGCTGCCGAGATAAGAGCTAAGCTTGAAGCCATGGACTATATTGGTAAGACTTTCTGGGAACCATCTTTTCTTGTTCGCCTGCCTCACTTCACCTAGTTGAAATTTCGGCCTAGCGTTCCCAGAAATTTCGGCCTAGCGTTCCCACTTGCCTTAATTAGTGAGTAAAATTGGTCCCCATATTCTCTTGAATGGCATCTTGTAAAGTATCGTTGCTTTAGAAACATGGTTCTTGGAAAATTTTTTGTATGCGATTTTAGTAGAATTGGAGGTTAGAAAATCTAAAAGAACACATTTTATTCTTTTGCCATGCTCAATGTTACTATTTTTGGTATTTCTTAAATGGATTATAAAGCTGCTAAAATTTTCATTTGCTCTTAATTATATGCTTTTAAGTGTTTCAAAAACTGAATGTGGTCCAATTTGTGACAATATTGAGGATAGATGAATTGATAACTGACTTTAAACTACCCGACTCTACCCAATTTTTGTACATTCGATGGCCTTTTAATTGCTTAGGTAATATGGATTGTTGGCTTTAAAAGATAAGCATCTATTATGGAAAACAAAAATATTTCAAGAAGGTAAGTTTAAATGAAATTATATTTTAAGAACCAACCTAAGTATAGTTTTGAATGTTATTGGAATTCATATTGTATTCCTCTACTCCCACAGTCCCTCAATCCTTGTTTTCTTCACATGCTCGTCGATTCTGTTATTTTGTTTAGTAAGCCTCAGCGTGAATTTACAGTTTCTACATTCTGCAATGAGAACGAAGCCTTGCTGGCAATCACAAGCAGACCTGAAGGCTTCCATGTTGCCATAGTGGAGGTAAGGAACTTTGAAATTTGTGATGCTAGTCATGGCTTTTATCATGTGCACTTTGTCCAACTTTTAAATTTTAATCTTGAACTTGATTTCTTTTAGATTATTGAAATTGGACAGCCTTGATGGTGTGATTATTCACCCCATGCATCCGTCCTAATTGCATCTATAACTGCAGGTTAGTACAAGCAATGGCCAGGAAAGTTTCAAATTTCTTGAGAATGCCAAGGACTTGCCAACCATTAGTGAGTACAGAAACCAAACATAACTATGCAAGTGTTAACTTGTATTTCTCTTAAACCCCCAAGATGCACTCCATTTTAAATGGCATTTAAAAGTCAAATATTAGTCCAAATGCATTAAACCCAAAACCAATTTTTCATAAGGAGGCAATTTTAAATGGCATTGTATTTCTCTTGGGATTTTTTCGCCTTCTTTGATTTGTTTGTGATTGTTGCCTTTATTTTGCTGCTCCTGTTTTCATCATGCAAAAACTTCTTTTCTCCTTGAGAAGCTTTTAACCATTTAAAATGGATGCATGATCTGTAAGTGAACGTGGTCTGGGAAACATTAGGAAGAAGTTTGCTTTAAGGATTCCTTACATAAATTTTCTAACAAGTGATACATACAATTTGATGCAGTGACTTCAAGCAATCATTGCCTCAGCACCATGATGAAGTGCATCGCAGTAAGATTTTGACTTAGCCATCCCAATTTTGAGTGGGTTAATATCTGATTATCTAATACAATTTAAGCTTAAGTTTAATCTTCTATTGGATATTTTTCTTTTTCTTTTTTTTTTCCTTTTCATATTAATTCAGTTTTTTGGTCTATCCAAATTATAGACCAAAATTTGAACTTCTCTTTTGAAAAGTACATTTTTAATGCATCCTGATTGTTGATGCATGCCTTTTGACTCTTTGCCTATTTTCTTTCTTAAGCTTGGCGCAGTTGAGTTCCTAAGCAAACCACTCTCTGAGGACAAGCTCAGGAATATCTGGCAGCATGTGGTTCACAAGGTCTGATAATAATGGTGGCATTTTACTGGCATTTACTAATTAACATTGTATGAGCAAAATAATTCCTGATGTGGTTAAAATTGAGCAGGCATTCAATGCTGGGGCAAGTTTCCCGTCCGAATCACTAAAACCTGTCAAAGAATCTGTAGTATCCATGTTGCAGCTCCAAACAGACAATGAGCAACATGAAAGTAGAATCTCAATAGATTTAGCAAAGCTATCCAGGTTTAGTGATAATGACCATGAGCAGTCAGCTGGAAGTGATAAATACCCAGCTCCTTCAACTCCACAATTAAAGCAGGGGGCTAGGTTACTGGATCATGGAGACTGCCATGAACAGACTAATTGCTTGACTGAAAAAGAAAGCGGAGAACATGATGGGGAATCTAAATCTGTCGAAACTACATGTGGAAATTTGAATCCTGAAGGTACACCTCAACCAAGGAAACCTGAAAAGACTCTGATCAAGGAGGAAGAGGACTTTGCCAGTGGTTCTAAGAGTGAGAGTGCTATTTCTCCACATCTGCATAATAGAAAGGTCCTCAAACACATTGATGATAGTACTGCATCTCCAGATAAAGCAGGTGTTCTTAGTAATTCATGTGAGATTAAAGATAACAGGAAGAAGATGAAGGTACGCTGCTTTGTGGCTACTAGTTCTTGTCATGTTTGTGAAATAACCCTCACTCCTGCGGTTGCAAAACAGAACATTTAACACCTGTATATCAGTTCTATAAGTAACCATGCTAAGATATCCCTCCTGTAAACATTTGCTATTGAATGCTCATGAACTCAACATCCATGGCAGTATGGCTCAGATAACTAGAGAACATCCCTAAATTATTTGAAACCTTTCAATTTTTCTGACATGTTTAATCTGCATGCTTGGAGTTATTCAATACAGCATATGGATACCAGATACCTCTCCATGTTCATGAAGTGATTAGAGGAAATTCTATTATGGGATTGTCAATGCAACTACTATTTTATTGTTAGCCTTAGCTAGAATTCTTTTAAAGGAGCTTCCAACTAAAACTACTTTATAAAACAGCATGGCTTTAATCCTTGCCTCCGACCTTGTATTTAGCTTTTACAGAATGCGTTTTCTGGTTGAGGAAAATCTTCTTGGAATATTGTTGAGCTGAAAGCAGTTCTCCATGATCTACGTAACTTCTAAACTTGAACAACGTGGCATAATTCTTAAATTCTTGAAACTGTTCAATCACATGGCGTCCATGAATTGTTGTTTCACCAGCAGCAAATGTGACTTTCATCGGTCTCAGATTTAGTAAATATTTCTATAAAATCATATATCCTTCTTTTATTTGTTTCTTGCCCTTATTTATTTTATTATTATTTTGCTCTAATTGGAAGTAAAGAAGTGATTTTCTGGTTCTGACTATCTGGATATACTTTTGGTGCTTTGATTTGGTTGCAGGTAGACTGGACACCTGAGCTGCACAAAAAATTTGTGCAGGCAGTGGAACAACTAGGTGTTGATCAAGCCATACCTTCTCGAATACTGGAGCTAATGAAAGTGGAGGGTTTGACAAGGCATAATGTGGCAAGTCATCTTCAGGTCATTGCTTAGCTTGCTGGTTATAGCCTTAATTTCTTTTCCAATACTGCCAGTAGGATGACTATTTCAACATCTTATGTGATTCTAGTTATAAAAAGTCAAATCCATGTGTCCTCTTAGGTAAGGCTCAGTAACAGTTGTTTGTCAAACAGAAATATAGAATGCATAAGAGACCAATCTTGCCCAAGGAAGAAGATCGAAGATGGTCACATCAAAGAGATCTAATGCAAAGGAGCTATTATGTACAAAGACCAATTATGGCCTTCCCTCCATATCATTCTAATCACACCCTCTCTCCGGCTCCTATGTATCCTATGTGGGGACAACCTGGCAGTCAACCTGCTGGAATACAGATGTGGGGCCCGCCTGACTATCACCTATGGCAGCCTACAGAAAGTTGGCACTGGAAGCCTTTTCCAGGGGTAATCTTTGTCACCAGAACTAAAAGCAGGATATACATTTTCCTTTATTTTAGCAACCCGTGGCCTTGTGATGTAAAATATGAGGATGCAGTTTGATATTCAGTCACTTGATGTTTCAGATGCATGCAGAAGCATGGGGTTGCCCAGTGTTGCCACCTCCTCAAGGTCCTTGTTTTTCCTACACTCAAGTGAGTATCAACCAATTGAAGATCTTAATTTTATTTCTCTGTTATTATGTGTTAATAATTAATCTATCCATGCGCAGGTAATCCATCTGTGCTAGTTATTTGATTTTGTTCCCAGACTGATGCTAATTAGACCTTTTTGTCAAACTGCAGCATATGCCTGGATTGCACAATGCTAATGCAGTTGACTATAGCTCTAGCATGCCACGAAGTTCCTTTGAGCATCATCCGGTAATGCGATACTTTCCTTTCAGTTTTCTACTAGTTGATCTTAGAGATAGTGGCAAGTCACCAGTTCCTAGCCAGAATATGGGTAGCCTTTGGCTGAAGTATATTTTAAATATTTACCATAAAGCATGTATCATTTAACACCCGTGGTTATAAATTCCATTTCCCTTAGTGCTTTGTGGAGCACAATAGGACCATGGATCTTATGTCTAGTTAGGCATATTAGATAAAGGCTTTGAGTGTTGTATAATATCACATGGTGTTCCATTTCAAGCTCGCACAGGATGGACTGCAGTTTCGAATCTTAATTATCTCATGGGTTATGCTTGAAGATCCAAAACGCCCATAAAAATTTCCTCATAGTTTGTGTTCCATGCATGCAGGCAGATGAGGTTGTTGACAAGGTTGTGAAGGAGGCAATAAGCAAGCCATGGCTACCCTTGCCCTTAGGCCTCAAACCTCCTTCCACGGATAGCGTGTTGGCTGAGCTCTCCAGGCAAGGGATATCCAGCATCCCTCGTGAAAGCAGGGGTTCTAAGCCCAGCTGATGTGTATCAGATATGACTGGCCATTGGGTCCCACCAAGAATGGCTCGGATGGTCACGAACTAGATGGCTGACTGGTACGAGAAATGCTGTTTACACAATTTGTGGCAGCATAACCCCCAACTAATGACTTATTTATATCAAACGGATGCGGTCACATCAACATATGTGCGCAATTTGTGTAGCATTACTCGGCTGGTATAGCCAACCAGATCACGCCCTGTTGTAATTATTTTTTCTCAAATTTATCAGATACCACTTACTAGTTTAGTTGGGAGTTGGGACCATTTGCTTTATTCCGTCCCAGCACACCCGCGACCATTTTGAGGTCCCTACCAAGCTGTTGATACCAAGCCATGCGATGATACAACACAAATGGACATTGATCCTATCCATTGCCCTTTGCCAGAGCAAAAAGTTAGCTGTTTTAGTGCCAGTGCAACTGTGCAACACAGATGCTATCCGTCGCTATTGCCAGAACAAAAAGTTGGCTGTTTTATTGCAGTGCAGGACACCCGTTAGGCAACATGGGTGGCTAAGAACTGGCCACGTATTTGTTCATACTTCCACCAAGTCTGTGGATTTTGACGGGTTCTGGGTTGTGATTTGTGAATGTGTAACTTTTGGGGGCATAAAGTCTAGTTGATTGCTAAGCTTAGAGAAAAAGGTCGATCTATGACAGGAATAGGATAGGGATATCTCTGTTGGAGTTGTTGGATGGGGCCTGGTGGTGGTGGAGGAGGTATCTAATAATGTAAACAACCATGTTTTTTTTCTGTTAAGGCTCGGGAAGGGTGATGTTGCTACGGTAGTGTTGTGAATAAAATGAGTACTATCTTGACGGAAGCAGACAACAATTTCTTGTCCCAATTGACGTTGTTCATGTGTTGCTAGAAAACCAGAATTGATTGAGGACACACTGAGTTGTGATTCTTGAAGAGGCTCATTGACATTATAGGTTAGCCTATTGCTGTCTTCAATTTCTCTTGTTCACCTCAAAGTAAACCAAGACAAGTTAAGTGTAACTTTATTGTATGTACTATATTTTAACATTGTTTAAATTTTAGAATATCATTAAATATGAATATGAATATATATATATA
>JASKGM010078458.1:0-15002 GCA_034509205.1 Ceratonia siliqua
CTACATTTTTAAAAATAAAATGCTAAAATTTCAACATTTTAAATAGATTCAGATCCCAACCCATGACTTAAAGGCTCAAACTTTTGGAAAAGACAAAATTGGATTTATGGTTTTATATGAGATTTATTTCACATCTTATTTATATGATTTAATTTACACAAGTTTTGATCAATAATAATGAAAGGTGTTGATGAGATTTCTTATCCTAACAATTAAAAATGAAAGAGTTTAAAGATTATAAAATCTCAACTTAATTTTTTAGCTTGAATGTCTTATCATAACACCCACTTCAAGTTAGCTTGTTCTCAAGGTACAAGCCAACTGAAATGGGCCTCTTTGGTTTCCTTATTCCCCCTCTTCTCTATTTGCTTTAATTCAAATATTAACAAAAATAAATTAATTAATAGTAAAAACAGGGGCACTCTAGAATTTGCATATAAGTTTCATAAGTTCTTTACAAAAGTTACAAGTATATCTATTAAAGTCATGCATTACTCTTTTACATGAGGTATTAGATTTAATTTTTTGTATTACTATATAATTTTTAAAACAATTTTAATAAGTAATATAAAAAAGGTAATACCAAAGTATTTTATACTTTTCTATACTTTTTATAAATGTAAGCTATATAGGGACCCCAAATCTCATGCGATTACTATACAAGATGCAGTGGCATTGGGTGAACACAATTATGTGGTGCCAATCCCTCTTACATGTACCATGTAATCGTGGTCGTCCAACACAATTGCATCTCAAGATACGCTATATAACATGAATTTCAAGTCCTGGGACCCACACTTTCGATTAATTTAAAAGATTATTATATATATAAAAACGATAATGTTATGTTATATTTTGGATTAATATAATTTTTTGTTCCTACAATTTTACTTAACTTTCATTTTAGTTCATATAGTTTAATTTTGATTAATTGGCCCTTATAGTTTCAATAACTTTTAATTTGGTCATATAATTTATTTTTTTCAATAATTTTCACTTTAATCTTTGCAGTCAAATATTCACTTAACACCATTAATATCAATTATCGAAATGACCAAAAATTAATTACATAACAAATTTACATGTAAGCATGTCATGTGGTGAATTTTTTACTACTTCAGTAATAATATTAACGGTGTTAAGTGGATATTTGACGGTAATGATCAA
Source organism: Ceratonia siliqua (assembly GCA_034509205.1). Classification (NCBI taxonomy): domain Eukaryota; kingdom Viridiplantae; phylum Streptophyta; class Magnoliopsida; order Fabales; family Fabaceae; genus Ceratonia; species Ceratonia siliqua. The sequence continues at coordinate 1,168 of JASKGM010078458.1, forward strand.
AATAAAAGTTATTGAAATTGTAAGGATTCTATTAGACAAAATTAAACTATAGAGACCAAAGTAAAAATTATTGAAACTGTAAGGATTTAATTGGATAAAATTAAATTATACATAAGAACTAAATTAAAAATTAAGTAAAACTGTAAGGATAAAAAATTACATTAATTCTTATATATTTTAAGAAAGTAATATTTTTATTATTAAATAGTATTAACAGAATTTATGACGTAAATTAATTTGCAAAAATTTTGTTAATCTGCATTTTTTTATCTTTTAATTATATTATCTAATTGGGAGAACACTTTAAAGATAAAAATAAAATTAATAGACTAAATTAAAATTAAATTAAGAAATTAAATTAAAAAATTATATTTTTAAATGTTAATTTAATATTCTCGAAATGCACATGATAAAAGTCATATCACTAGGGTGGCAGAGTCGTAGATAAAAATTTACTTGAAAAAAAAAACTAATATATGTCAATGGCCATAGGCCATATTAATTCAATTAATCCATTTTGGAATTTTCTTGTCTTTCTACTCCCCATTGAGATATCCCTGTCTATAACTATTGTTAGAAGGAAAAACCTTTAGCTGTGATTCAATATTTAAGAAATAATATAACTTAATATAATCAAGAGTTACAAGCCAATCCAATGAATACTTTTAATTGGAGTGAAAAAAAAAGAATATAATTTTTTTTAATTTAGTCCTTTAATTAAAGTTCCTTAATTTAATCTTTTAAAGAAATTAATTTTATTTTAATTTCACCTCTTCACTAGCTTAAATAAAGATAGTCCTGGTTAGATACTGATTAAGTTCTATGTTATTCTATTCTATTAAAAACTATCAATAAAAAATCCTAATCTTTTCATAATAAAAAATTTTCTTAATAACATCTTTTTAAAAGTTTCTGTACTCCAAAACTTTTCAATATTTTATTTAATACCTTTAAAAAAATAAAAAGATTAAAAACATGACTTTATATGAAGTGGACAAGCACACTATTAATTAAAATTTTTTTTTACTATGACACCTTCTAATTTACAGTGATAGCTTTTAAAAGCTTTTAATTAACTAATGTAATACCTGTTATATTGTTACAATTTTTTTTTAATCTGCTATAAAAGATATTTCATCCATTTTAAAATAGTAGTTATTTTAAGAGTTTTAATTCACTATACTTTCATTATTTTATATTATTAATAAAATATTAATTATTTTTTTTAACTTTATCTTTATTTATTATTATCTTTAATAAAGTAATAACAATAATTTTAATTAATTTTAATAAAAATAATTTAGTCTAGTACAATTATTTGATATTAAAATCGAGATTATTTAATACTTTTTTAATAATGTTTTCTAACATGATCTTGAGTATTGATACTTAAAAACATGTTTTTAATTTTTAAAATTTAAAATCTTAGATTTTAAATTTTTTTATAATTTTTATTTTAAGAAATAATTTTAAAAAAATAAAAAAATTTCCTAACACATTAATTCAAAAAAATAAGAAAACAAAAAAAAGAGAAAAGATATTTTAATTCTTTTTTTTATTTTTTTCAAATATTTTAAAGATTCTTTTAACTTATTTCTTTAAATAAAAATTTTAAAAAATTTTTTTTAAAAATTTAAAATTTAAAAAACTAAAAAAATACTCCTAAGCATATTAAAAATAACATTCTTTAATCATTATGCCATTATTTTGAACATCAAATAAAATAAAATAAAAAAATAAATAACACTTGTCTTGTATTTATGATGAACTTAACTCATTTATATTTAAAAAGTGTCATTTAGTTGCTACAATTCAAAATGTCATGTTAATCATGATTAAATGTGAGTTAAATAAAATATTCTCTTAACATATTTTAACTCCATCATTAATTAATTTAATCAAATAAAAAAGTTTAAACTTAGAATAAATTATAATGTAATATTTTAATACTATAAAGAAGTTGAGTGTATTTTATTTTTTATTAATTAATCAAAATGTTAGAATATAAGAAAAACATGTAAAAAAAAATTTATAATAAAATTAATATGTTGATAAAGTTTACCTCTATATATATATATATATATATATATATATATATTAATATAGATATGGGATTTACTATGATACCATTCAGCTATACCATACAACCGCACACAAAAAGGGATGCCGGACCGACCTTTATGTTGTGAAACCGTCTTCTATACGTGTGTATATATTCTTATACTATAAGGATAGCATAAAATTTTTCAATAGATATATATAAACTAATTTAATCTTTTAAATATTGAAAAATAATTCAATTATTCTTTTCGTTTTATGTAGAAAATCTCAATAATTGTAGTAGATGCGACTTGCGAGAATCCCATAACAATACATGATTAGAAGGCGCGTGTCTTTAATGTAATCCCTATCTAATTAAAGAGGGTCGGTCCACTCCTTACTTTATTTTCCAATTAATGACCGTTTGCTTTTGGTAACTGTTCTCCCACTGTATCTCCGTGCTCCGTGATCACCCCAGTCCCCCCGCTTAACTTATTCCATTATTATTTTAATAGAATATATATTATTTATTCCTATTTAATGTCATTAATTTTTTAGGACTAAAATAAGTATCATTATTGATGACTTAACCAGCCGGACCGGTTAGTTTTTCGGTTCGGTTAACCCGGACAAATTGGGGTGCTCAAGAACCGGTTGTATTCTTAAAGAGTGAGCGTTACCAATGAGCTGACTTTCACAATTAATAAATAAAATTATATTTTCTAATATGCTACCAAAATTATCATTCAGCATTTATTATAAATCTATAAAATGTTATTTTAATATGCATTTATAGTTGTTATTTTAATTTGATTTGTAGGTTATTGATTTAATTGATTGATACGTATTATATTTTTAATTATATATAATTAATTAAATAAATAATAATTTAACTCATTCTATTATAATCGAATTATTGAACTGTAAATTATTATTTTTTGAATTAATAATTATTTTAATTTTTAAAATATTGCTTAACCTACTATATTAATTTTTTGACTTCAAAAATATAATTGGACCACTTATAAGTAATTTATTAGTAAATATCAAATTTTAATTGAGAATTTTAATAATATAAAATCACCCCATATTTTAATATTTTCTATTTGTTTTCTTCATAAATCTGTCGTTTGTTTTAAAATTTTACACAAACAATACCTAGAAATTTTAACAAATCATGCATAAAACAAGTGTACACATTTTTTTAATTTTTTGAAAATTTTTGAAATTTTATGTACCTTTTTAAATAATATATAAAATTTAAAAAAAATAAGAGAAGTTAAAATATCTTTTTTTACTAGTCATATTATTACTTCAAGTATTTTATGAAACTTGGAAGCAGAAGAAGAATGATTAGAATCACAAGAGTTATGCTTAAAATAATTTTATTTATCATATTTTATAATAAAAAGAATAATAATATTAATATATTATTTTGTATATATTATTCTTACACTTCTTCTCATATTTATTATTTTATTATTATTTATCACTTATTATTATCTATTATCAAAATTTTTTATAATATATTAATAATTAAAAATAATATATAAATAACATTTTAAAAAAAATTATACAATAAATTTGATATTATACATTAAAAGTATAGTAACACGACCCTTAATAATAATACAATAAAATAAATTAGAAAGTAAAAACTAAAGCGCGTGACTTCAACTCAACCCCCATCATGAAGAATTTGTTTTTTCTGAATAAATGTTTTTCTTTTCCTGAATTACTGATTATACGATCGTGAGTTCAGTCTCTGTCCCTATCCAAGTCTATATTCTCTCCATTCCTCGCAAAACCAAACGAAAAACTGAAAATACATAGAAAGCAAAAGAAGCTTACTCGCTTCTGTCTCTATCTCTCTCTGCTTTTCTTTGGTCTTACTCATTCCCACCACACTCTACGGCATCATTTAGCAGCCAACCATTTCTTCCTTGTGATCTGTTCATGCGAGTCCACTCCATTCTCTCTCACCAGGTGATTTTACTTTCTGTTTGTTTAGTTACTACTAATTTGATGATTTTCTCCATTTTTGCTTCATAGCTTTGGTGGATTTTTCTGGGTTTCTTGTTTTGACCAATTTAGAAACTGAATACACATGAGAAGATCTTATTCTAACCTCTGAGTACTGAGTAGTGAGTACTGACATCACTTTCCTCTTCCTTGTGACCTAGAGCTGAAGTGTTTGTTGTGAGGACAGTTTGCTTTGTGGTCATGCTCGTTGTTTATTGCTTTTAATGAGCAGGTAATGTTTTTTCTTGATTTGATAGACCACATCTTTTATTTCTTTCCTTCGTTTTATTGCTCATGTGGGTCCTTAAATTTAGCTTGTGATGAAAGTGTTCTTGCTTTATTGATTTATTCAATTACCTACTGATGGATGTTAACGTCTGCAATTGTTTAAAGATTTTCTATTTGGTTTATGAGGGGAGAAAACCAATAGGATTTCATAATTCATAAATGTTTTGACTTTCGGTACAAAGGGGTAATCGAGGTTCTTGTTCTTCGGTTTCCAAATCACTATTTATCTCTTTGGTACTCTTTTGATCTTCTCTCAATTCCTGTATTATTGAAGCAGAGAATCTGCTGTTTATAGCGTATTTACAGGCAGGAGTTTTGAATTGTTAATGATAAGATTCTCCATTTCCTTTTTCCAGATTTACATAATTGGGTATTGGGATTCTTACCTCGTCTTTTCTTCATCTCTGCTGGAGTTATTTATGAATTTATCTTGAACTGGGAGCTAATTTTCAAGAGGGGCTGCATAGAATAGTTGAATTGTGGAACATTATGGCTGAAAGGAAATTGAATATTAATGCCCCTCTTTTGTCTGTGAGACGTTCTTCTGCTAAATCCCCATCATTAACTGAGGCAAAGAAGAAGATATTAGAGAAACGACAGAGTCTTCCATATAAGAAACCAGTCTTGAATTTGGATCAGGTAACAGAACCTGTTGCTGTTCCTTTCAATTGGGAGCATATCCCTGGAAGACGGAAGGGTAACGGTGGATCTGAATCTCAACCTCCAAAGGAGGCTTCAATTACTCCAAGTCCAAGGCTTCCCCCAGGAAAGTCTACTAATGCTACCAAAAAGCCATTGGAAAGGGAATGTAAAGTGACAAATAAGTTTAGGTCCACAAATAAATCAAAAACTTTCAATTGCAGTGTGGTTGGATTAGATTGTGACAAGGAAAGGAAAGATGAGAAAAGAGTATCAAATGTAAATGATGATGATGATGATGATGATGATGATGTTTATTCTGATGCCCTTGACACACTGTCACACACAGAATCATTCTCCATGAACTGTAGTGTAAGCGGTGTGAGTGGGTTAGATAATTTGGATGCCAAAAAGTCTGGAACATTTTCGACAGATCCACAAACTCGAGACTTCATGATGAGCCGCTTCCTACCTGCAGCAAAAGCAATGACCTTACAGCCTCCTCAATATGCTTCAAGAAAGCAGTCAGTAGCGGTAGAACAACCAAGAGAAATTACCAAATTGGTTGGTGAGGAAAAGAAGCCTTCGCTAAATATACATATCTCTGACATTGTACCATATTCTGAGCCATGTCAAGTGGAAGAAAGTGAAGATGAAGGTGATGATTATGATTATGATAACACTGCTAATATTTCAGCTAAGGGTTGTGGGTTGTTTTCGCGATTACGGATTAGTAATTCATTGTGCTTATTAAATCCTGTTCCTGGCATTAAAATGAGGAACCAGGCTCCCCTGTCTACTACTTATGAGGTTGGGAAACTGAACAAAGGTTCTCATATTCGATCTTATAGCCCAGCTCCTGCTGTAAAGAAGGTAACAACATGACCATCTTATTCCTGCATTTGAATCGGTTTGTAATTCAGCATCTTCGTTGATCAAGATTTCATCTCATTTACCCACACTCATGCATCTTTCCTGCAGGCTTGGGATGCTATTTATAAGAACAAATCAAGCTCTAGAACTGCATCACCTAACAGGGAGGAGGTAAGGAAAAAATGGACAGGTGAATCAAACAGGTTTAATTACTCAGGTGAATTGCAGCAGCCAGGTAGGCTATCTCCCTTTCGCCGTTCGATAGCTGCTGCTGGTATATCTCCCTGTCGGAGCAAACCTCAGTCGCCCCTTCGTGTAGCAAGGCTCCTTGGTGACTCTAAAGAAGCTGAGAATAATCAAGCTGGTAAATTGAAATTCCAGAGCAGGGTTCATGGAAACATTCAGGAAGTGCTATCTCAAGACGCCAAAATAAGTCCAAATTCAGGGAGTCCCACAGTTGAAAAGACATTGTACATAGATACTGCAAGTACAGTAAAATTATCATGTGCAAATTCAAGTTCTGTAGATAACACAGGGAGGAACTCTGTGGTTGAGGTCTTAGACAATATAAGGGGAAAGTCAAATATTTCCACCATAAAATCTTCTCAACATATAAAACAACTGGAAGCTTTGGAACAAAAAGACCTGTTGGATTCTGAAGTACTAGGTTCTATAGATGCTAACTCTTCAACTTTATCTAGTGTGTTACATCTCAGAGCCCAAGAAGATAAAGCTGAAGGATTGACAATTAATCAACAAATCAACCAAGAATATGCGTCTTCACAACTTGTACAAGGGACAGCAAACAAAGATTCAAGTATCAATACCCAACAAATTGTGGTATTTAATGATTCAGGAAACGGTCCTCTTCCCCCACCATTGCCAAAATCGCCTTCTGAGTCCTGGCTTTGGCGTGCCCTGCCTCTAGTTTCTGTAAAGAATTCATTCCTGCATTCAAATCCAGGTACTCAGTCCCATGCTAAAAGGCTGGATTCTAATACAACATCCAGCACACCCAAGTGGGAAGCTATAGTGAAAACTTCAAATCTGCATCATGATCATGTACGCTATTCTCAGGTAACCTCATTGTTTTTTCTCCAGTCTTCCTCTGTGTTCAGGTAGTGACAAAAATGATAACTCACATTTAACTTTCTCTACAGGAACTAACCACACGTAAATCTCAGCATTCAAAATCTTAAAGATTGAACTCAGTGTGTTGTCTACCATGTTATGGTCCAAGTTTTTGATGTCCTTTGCTTACGGGATGTTCTCGTCCTCTTATTGGTTTTCGGCATGATATCATAGGTAACTACATTTGCCACTGTTGGTTAGATGCTTACTTTTTTTAAAGAAAAAAAAACAAAAGGAAATCATATTGGTGTTGATTTTTCTTTCACTTTGTGTGGGGTTGAAGACCTAGCATTTTATTAGGTCTGGATTTTGTGTTTTATCTGTTGACTTATAAAACTTCAACCTTAACACGTTTTGATTTTCTTGATGTTTGTATTGTATAGAGAGGAACCGAAATCCTTTTTGGTGATCAATAAAAACAAAGCTTCTTTTAGACTCGTTGCACTATTGGAGGACTAAAGTTTCTTAACCTGCCACTAGAGAAGTGCAAATCCACTATTTTTTTGTGCTCTTTCACTCTGTTATTTAGTAATTTCCATTTCTTTCTGCCTGCTTAGAGGAATGAACCTTTAGGTTCCCTCGTCTGGTGCTAAGTCTTCTGGTACCAGCATTTTTCGTCAGCAACATAAGTGACTGATGTTATTCAAGCTTAATTGTTTCTTTTCTTTTCACGTAGAGACATTTATGTCCAAGTATGTAAAAATCAGATCAATTCTGAATTGAGATGAGTTTGATATTCTCTTGCATTTGGGATGTTTATTATAGAATACTGTAAGTAAGTAATCCTAGCACAGCAACAGGGCAAAGTAATTATCATCAATCCAAGCCTTGACAGATTTATGTAACTTATATAGTGTTCTAACCATTTAACCTACTTGTAGAGTTGAAATGTCACTGCCAAATACCTTGGGATTCCAAGCTACTTCATAAGCATAATCATTGAAAAATGATAGAGAATAAGATTACTTGTCTATCCTAAGTAACATCTCTCGTTACATCTTTGCCTAGTACCATTAAGGGCAAAACTTATGTTAAGTTTCCTAGGTGTTTGCTATAAAAATCTTATGTTAAGTTCCACTTATACTAGACGCTCGATCCAACATTACCTACTTATCTTTCATTTCATCCTAAATAAAGCAAAAAACACATCATACAAGGTATCTAATTACCGCTGTAGTTTAAAAAGAGCTTCCCCTATATTCCTATTAGACCTTTTTATTAAGGGGCTTCAATTTTTTGGTACAAATCTGTAAGAAAGTTTTGAGCCTAAGATATTCTGCAACTTGAGGAGTTCTTCAATTTCGTTATTCCATTTCTCTTAAAATTTATGACAATGCGAAACAATTAATAAGAAGGTAAGGGTGAGAGTGACTTGAAGTTGACAGTGCAGAAATGAAAGAAAAAACAATAATGGAGGTGATAAGGTGATGGTGATGGTGATAAACGAAGAAAGTGATAGTTATAAACGATGAAAATGAGTGTAAAATGGTGACCAAGTTGTAACTAGATGCTGAAGAATTGGCATTTGGCACATTCGAGTCTTTTAAATGGAGATTGCTATTTTTTTCAGGAGATTATTAATTAATCTCTTTTTTTTAATGAACTAAAAAAACCACTCATTTATCCTTAAATGAGCGATTGGTATACTAATATATTAATCTTAATATTTTATATGATAAATGATATTTAACATGTCTATGTTTAGTAAATATTATCTAAGATAATAGAAAGTATTTAAGATAATAGGATGTTATAAAATTATATTATTTTAGGTGGTATAATAATTATAGAAGTCTTATACCATGTTATCTAAGATCTTATGGTATGTAAGATATTAATATATCAATTGTCTCCTAAAATATATAATAAAAGGAAAGGTATTTTAGTTATCTTATTTAAAAGACATAATAAATGTAAATGTTTAAATAATTTTTCAAAATATAAATTTAAAAAAGATGACCTAAATGACTTAAACTTATATTTATTGTGTTTTTAAATAAAATTATTAAGATACTCTTGTATTTATTATTTCTTTTAAAAATAAAAGGATTTGCCAATCGTTAGATTTGATACATTTAGACATGCATGATTATTTTATTACATGGTGAACATTTTTCAGTTTACAGTTTATAGAATCACTAGAGATTGTATTCACTTTTTAGTTCAAAACATATATATTAACTGTTTATTTGTGATTATTATATGTGAGATTTTTTTATAATTTTCAAAAGGATCGGTTTGACTTTAATTTAAAATCATTTTTATATTTCATAAAAAAAATCTAAAGTTTACAATTGATGTGTTAGAGCTAGAGATGAGCATGTGATTATTGATATCTAAACAAATATATTATTATAAATTTTAATTTTAAATTTTGCAAATATTTTAGAGTGAGGTTACAAGAAATTTTTTAATTTCTATATAGATGATATGCTTTTAATTGGATTGAAGAAGTCAACTAAGTAAGGTGGGTATATAAACGGGAGTGTAATACCAAAAAGTAAAATATAAAAATTGCAAGTGTGATGATATTTTTGAATAATCAAATTTGAAATCTTATTTTTTAAACAATTTATTAATTTCAGAAAAACAATATATTAAAGAATTAATTTTAAATTTTATGAAATTATTTAATAATTTTTATTTGGTTATTATTATTGGATGAATTTGTACCTAACATATTATTGTGAAGCATGCATTTTAGCAAGAAAATTTGGTGAGTGGCCCTACTTTCACCCACTCCAGGTTGAGAAGTACAGCATTAATGAGCAGAGCAAAAGAAGCAGGGAGATGATGAGAGTCATGGGATGCCTGTGGAGAATGAGCAAGTGGGAGTGGGACACTCACAAAGGGAAATAGATTTGGTCTTTTATTTTATGGCTATTTTTAGTTATTTTTATTTATTTTTAAATGATTATAATTAAAATATAAAAAAATATATGTATATTTGATTAAATAAATTATGATAATTTAAAAATAAATAAGTAGTGTGCCAATTGAAAAAGGACTCGTAATCTGATGGAGACCCCTTAGATAAAAGCAAATTCTTCATCCCATTGGAACATAATATTGCTCAGAGCATGAAACACATTCTTGCCAAACCATGTCAGAATACTCATACTATTCATACATAAGCATGTTTATGTGGGAAAATATTACACTGTTGCAGTGCATTGTCAGCCCCACCCATTTCAAGTAAGAAGGTCCACACCCTCCTGTATTAGAAATGGTCTCACGTTTATTAAAGTTGTGCTCATTTATGTGAATCTTAGTATATCATATTCTTAATATGGGGATGCTATGCTCGCCCTAGTAACAATAACAATACTTAAAGGTAGTATTTTTATTTTTTAAAATTTAAAATATAAATTTTTTTATTTTTTATTTTAAGAAATAAATTAAAAAGATTTAAAAACAAATTAAAAATTATTAAAAATTTTACGTAAAATATTAATAAAAAAATAATTTAAAAAATATAATAAAAAAACTAAAAAAAAATATTTTAATTTTTTAACTTATTTTTTAAAATAAAAATTATAACAAAAATTAAAATTTATAATTTTAAAAATTAAAAACATCTCCCCTACTCGAGTAGGGGAGAAAGCACCTCTTAACATATATGTATATCTTTATTATTGATATAGTTTACACGTATTTTATAAACAGTTTACTTATAAATTTTTTACATATAAGACATATTTTATGAGAGAAATAATTTATTATAAGAGATAAAATAAATAATTATTAATTATTAAATAAAAATATTTATTAAAGATATATGTGTTATTTATGTAAATATTTATAGAAATTTATATATCACTCATATGATATTTGTTGAGTATTTTAATTTTAATTATTTATTTTGTATTCAAAGATTAGTAACTATTTCTTTCACTTTTTATAATAAATTATTTTTTTCATAAGATATATTATTTATATATAGAGAGAGGGGAATTATTAAATATATATAAATTCTTACAAATAAAAAGTGATATTTATTTATTTTTAGAAATTATATTTAAATTTAAGAATATATTATTTTAAATTCTTAAATGTGATTTTTATAAATTTTTAAAGTTTTATGGTCTTCATAGGGTTTGTGAAAATGAGTATGAGAAAAAATTATCTCCTACAGTGCAGAGAGGGATTGAGGGAATGAAATTAAATACAACATCTGTTTTTGTGCAAAGTAGCATTTTTAATATTTACTCAATTTTCATGAGGACTGATTGGCTTATATTCAACCGACACTCTTCCACGTGGCTCATACTTAACCACATCAGTTCCAGCTTCCAAGTACTTAGTTTTTGTGGATTTAAAAAAAAAACTTATATAAACAGTTTATAAAATTTGTCACAAATGAAATTTATTAACATTTTTTATGTGATATAAATGGTTCTAATTAATTTTTTATAAAAAAGTTAATAAACTCTATATATATATATATATATATATATATATATAACTTTCCCCTTCTCATGCTAGAATAGTTTTGTCCAAAATTTAAATTTTTTTTATACACGTTATTTATATAATTTTAATAAATATAAATTATATGTAAATTTTAAATAAAAATAAAAAATTTATTATAAAATTTATTTTAAATATATACATAAATTGCTTTTACTGAAGCTTTTTTGAAAATTATTTTTGTAGAGTGGTGAGTGGGTGGTAGGGAATTTTTGTAAATTATTTTTTTAATTTTTAAAATTAATTAAATATTTTTTATATCATATATATTTTTAGAATTTTTTGAGATGTTTTTTTTTATTTTTTCTAAAAATTTTTAACTTATAAATAAATGGTAAAAAAAGTTATGGATGAATAGTATTAAAAATAAAAAAAATTTTAAAAAATATATAATATAAAAAATAATTAATTAATTTTAAAAAATAAAAAATTAATAAAAAAACATAAAAAAACTAAAATTAAATGGTATGGTAGCTTAGTGGCCCTTTACTGAATATTATATAAATAACATATTGTGGCCACTTCGAGCCCAATTTTAATTTTGGAGTCTAAAGTAACTTAACAGTTTTGATATATTTGTATTTTTTAGTAGGTGTTTTAGATAAATGTGTTAATTTAAAAAAATATAAATATTTAATATTTAAATATAGTTATATAAAAGTAATTTTATTAAAAATATATATTTATTATGTTTAAATGTAAAAATATAAAAGTACGTTTGTGCAGGTAAAATTATTGAAAATAATATGAAAGAATATATTTTTATATTATGTTTGAATAAAAATTACTTTATTACAAATTTTTAAATTTATTATTTTTGTTAAACTTAAATTTATAATTATAAAATATTATTAATTTATAATTTTAATTTTACAAATATAAATTTAAAATTAAAAAACATTATAATTTGTATGAATGGAATTTGATAAATAGTATAGGGATATATTTGTCCATTATTCTTATTTCCCTTTCACTTAAAATTTTTTTTTTTCAAAAGCATAAAAACTACTTCTACTAAAAGTTCATTTTCTGCTTTTTTTTCAAACAAAAAGAAGCACTAAAAAAAAAGGAGTATGCAAATAAACATTTTGTTACTTTTATTTTTTTTTCTAAAAAAATTGCTTTTTGCTAATAAAAGCATCTCTCAAACGGACCTTGGTGTGTTTAGATAGTGAGACTATCTGAGTCCGACAACAAGCCCCTTTTAGTTCCAAAAAATAAGCCCTCCTCCCCAGGGTCCATTAGATTTGTGCAGTGTCAATTGATCAACAATTTATTCAGGGCAATTTAATGGGAGAAGGTAGATCTCATTTGAAAAATACGCGTTGATTAAGTTAATAACAAATATATACAAATATTTTAAAGGTATAATTTATTGATATTCACATAAAATATATTTATGTGTATATTTATTATTAATTTAATTTATTTATTTTTTTTATAAATTATGTTTACCTAAAAATATTTCATTTAACGGCTAAATTAAGTTTTTCTTTACCAAATTAACTATTAATTGGTTTCATTTATAGTACTTAATTATTATATAATTTAAATTTTATTAAAAAATAAAGAGTAAATTACTACATTTATCTTTGAAAAATATCTTAATCACATGATTTTTTTATTTATTATAAAAATAGACACAATTTTCTTAAAAATTAAAAAATAGAGATTTTCATCTATGTAACTTAACTCTGATGTTTCAAAAAAGATACTTTGGTTTCATTGAAATTTAAATATATGTATTTTTAAAATTGTGATCCTTCTACTTTTTCCTACATTGATGGAGATGTTGGACCAATAGATGAGAAGATTAACAAGATTCCACAATCTTTGAAATGCCCAAATCACCAACCACATGCCATAGCCATCATTGGCATATGCCGTGTGAAGAAGAAATTCGAAAGCTTGGCCTGCAGTGGCATGTTGGATGGCGTGTGAGAAGAAGAAAGGGTGGGGATAAAGATTTCAGCCTTTTCTAAAGGCTTTTCTCATAATTTTAGTTGTTTAAAAATATTAACGGCCCAGATCTTGTCATGTAATCATCACTTTATTTAAAAAAAAATTCTTCCTACCGTCCATATGCCATTTCTCTCGGTGACTCAGTTTTCTTCCTTCTATATTTCAAGCATCATAACTGTCATCAGAACTTTCGTCCTTCAACTATGGCTTCTCCATCAAGAATTTGTTCATCTATCTAACCATTAAACACACCAAAAAATTAAAACTAAGAAAAAATATATTAATAAAAATTTAAGCTTTTGTGTTGGAAATTACAAAAAAGTTGATTTACTCCAACTTCTCCAAGTCAAAACCCACAGCAAATTCCTAAGCTTTTAATTCTAAGAGCCACAGCACATGAAAAGTTTAAA
>JASKGM010078469.1:0-15002 GCA_034509205.1 Ceratonia siliqua
GCAAACAAGGCTTGAAACAATGGATTCTTTCCAGCAAACCTTCGCTGTTCAGAGGTGAATTAGAGAGGCTCAAAGTGAACAAAGACACCATCACCATGAACACCACCATCCCCCTGGGTCTCCACGCTTCTTCCATTGACGTCTGATGAAAGTACTGCAGAGATTTTGATCTGTAAACCTTCGTTTGCAAATATGAACTAGAGAGAGAGAGATTAATAAGAGACAGAGTGAAAGAGGAAACGAAGACGAAAGCGCGTGAGATGGTACGAATGGGTAAGGGTGAATTTGTTATAAAATACAAACTGAAGAAAATGAAGGCACTGTGTGGTTTGGGTAAGTTAGACAGAGTCCGAAATATACAATTTGCGGCGGTAGGCGGTGGCTATTCAGAGGATTCTGATTGTCATGGAGCGGTGCCAGTGCCACCCATTCCACTCTCTATTTATATAGAGCCGTCGTCTTCCTAAACCAACCAGGTCATCATATCCCATATCTTTTTTTTTTCTGTCTCTTTTTCACAAATCTAATGACTTTCTTAAGAATTTTCAAAAACTAATACTTTTTATGTCTTTATTTATAATGCGATGTATATAACTATATAAGATAAATTTTAACATTGGTTACAGGTCGGTGTGGCGTAGTTTTTTTTCTTTTGATAAGCTTTTTTTTTTTTTGAGTAATTAGATTAGGTTTTCAGTCATAATGCATGGGCTATATATATCTTTCTGAATTAAAACTCTTTTCTTTTTCCGCTAATTATGTGTAATTATCATTGACATAATCTCTATTCTTTTTTATTTCTTCCCTTCACAATGATGTTTTAAGGGTTTTCTATATATAATTACACATGATATGTGTATCATAGTGATTATCTAACTATTTGCTCAGAAAATATTACTCTTTAAGAATTAATTAAAATCTATCACGTAACCTTAGTTATGTGATGATAAAAGTCTTAAATTCAGATTGTAATAAATAAATTTTTTATAAAAAAAATTAATGTAGGAATACGCCGTGTAATAAATTAATTTTATCATGCAATATAGCTAGTTATAGATTTTTGTGAAAGTAATTAAAAATATGCATAAATAGAAGAATAAACTTTCAAAAGTATGATATATTACTAAGCTTCTCTTTATCAATGGCCCCAAGAAAAATATTGTATTGCTGTCCATCTTTTGAGAAAAAAGTGTACGATATTGTGGATTTAGACAAAAACGTAGCACCCTTTGGTGTAAAATATTCTTAGTGGAGTTTACTATACTACTTTACTCCTGATCTAGCTTGTAAATCATTCTATATATCCATTTAATTATTTATATCCAAACACAAGTTAATTTAGTTTCTTGCTATACATAATATACAATGTTTTGATTTATTTAAATATTTAATATAAAATTCATAGCATTTCAAGGTATTGACTCAATTATCAATTGGCGTCTTTTGCTCAGTCCATCTTGCGCTAAAGGTTACGTACCTCCGAGCTGAGTATGTGTTGGTGTTCTTTGATTGACTTCGTATTTATATACATCATATATACATATAGGCCAATTCCTGATCTAATTAATTAAACCATATACAAGTTTGTTTGTTTGTTTCTTTTTTTCTTTTTCTTTTTTGTTTCCTGCCAAAGACGTTAAACTTAACTTTCACGTTAATTTTCCAAGTAGATAGGAGATATTTGAAGAGGTCCACAACTCCACATTTGCATCATTAATTTGGAGTGAAAGCCTTATAATATTATGTTAATTCTCTAGACCTAATTAAGGCCTGCACGAGATGATCATATATATATTCTTTAGCATTTCCAATATAATGGTATATTCTATTGCCTACACTCACATTGTGAGCTTAAAAACGAAGATTAATATTAAACTGGAAGTTGAAAGAGTGCTGCCATGGGGACCAATAGTTTCTTTGGATGAATCTTGAAGATGAAGTAGCTAGCTAGGAGAGGACTAGTTGTATGTAAAAAGGATATATATGTTCCCTAGGGCACAATGATTAAAGCATGGGAATAAAAGGAGAGGAGAAAAAGTACAACTAGAATCATGGCGTGAAAGATAAGTACAGATGTTGGGGTTGGGTGTAACATTTCATATTATTGCAAATGAGAAGAAGATGAGAGACAACGAGGGCTAATCTTCTTTGAATATGACCTAAGAAAAATGGTGATGTAGAGTAATTATCCCTTCTTTAATATTTTATCATCCTATAATTTCTAAGTAACAGAGAATGCAGAAGATGTCATTGAGCTTAGCTTTAGTGGTTGGATGAATAGACATAACACGTTCAATTTGTAAAATAAGAAAATCTAATCTAATAAAGAAAGAAAAATTGTATATATATTTAGTTTCGTAAACTGGGGCAGAAATTTGAGATTTATTTTGGGGTTTTCATTTTGTCGGAACCAATGTTGCCAAATTTAAAGATGAAAAGTGGGATTTAGTCAAAGAAAAAAATATGCAGTAAATTAATACTTTATAGCTTTGGCTATTCTTTCCGCAAGGTTCAAGTCATGGACAGAACACTTGTTTTTGACCTTTTTTCAGGTAATTTTCTTCTAGGCTGATGATATACGACAATTATTTTGTTTATAGCCAATCGATTTGATGTCCATGTTGGTAATAAATGACTCTTGTTGTATCAACATTCAACAATCACTTTGTAGTGTTTGACAAAAATGTTTGGGACAATGTATATGCCTCCAATGTTTTGTAGTTATGATCTTAATTACTTTGATGTGGTTTAAGTTTATTTTAGATATAAAATTATTTGATCAAGCAACTGAGATTCTATCTTGTTCAAAGTGGATCATTTGATCCCGAATTGGATTTTTATAAAAGTTAATTAAATTTTAAATTTAATTACTAACAAAAATTAAACTTGGAACGTACGGATGACTATGAATTGTAGTTGGGACTTAATTTTGTTAAAAAATGCAAGATGAGGAATTTGAATCCTACAGGGATGACATCGATCAGAAATTGATGGTCCACCGTATAGAGAGATGGCTATAGCTGGTGATCATAACTACAATGATAGAAGGCATTTGATCAGTTAATTACTTGGTGGTGAATACTTGTAGGTATTTGTTTATTAATTTGTGGAGTCATGCTCATGGCCTAAAGTGGGCCTGCCTTCGTCTCTCTGAACAACAAATAGACAAGGCAACCTCCCTGTGTTTTAGCAGAAAACTGCCGACGACCTATTCCAGCTAGCTTTATGAGTGTGACACTGATTCATCTTCCGACACCCCAACTATTTGTATTTTATAAGTTTTTCTAAATCTTAATTTATTCTGCTTTCGGAGAACCTACTATTGGGTTACATCACTGCTCCATTTTCTATCACATGTGGGAAACGGTCTTCCATAAACCAACTTGTAATCATTAATCTGCATAATTATATTATTCTGTTGGCTACACCTTATATTCTCATCTTGGATATTGATATTTTTAAAATGAAAACATATCAAATATGCATTTAATTGAACTCACTTTCCATATATGATTAGCTTGAGTTTATCTAAAAACAAATTTCAATATACAAATCAAATAGTTATACAAGTAAGCATTTCTCAATCTACAATGTAAATACTGATTTTGTCTACCAAAAAATATAATAAATAAATAATAAAAATAAAAATGGTGGATAGAAAAAATTAAAAAAAACCAAATCATAAAAGTATATAATCATAAAAAAAAAAAGAACAAAGAACAAAAAAACCATCAGCCCAGTCCAATCAGCCTACCATTAATTCGGATCAAGCCAAGTACCACTTCTGGTCCAACCCAACCATACTCGGTCCACCATCAGCCCATACCCCCTTAAACCCAATTCCCCTTCACCTCTGTCAATCACCTCTTTCTTTCTGTAATTTCAAAATCGTTTCCCTTCTCCCACTGTTTAGCAGCTCGTGACTCTGTACTAAACGTCATCCCTGCATCTCCACGCAACTCCCCTCCTGCAAAATTGCTTCCCCATTCCTCTAAAAACGCCTCTGCACCCCATACCTTTGGCTATCCACTCTCTCTACCATAACCGGATACTTCCACGCAACCTCACCCTCTGCGCACCTCAATCCCCATCAATTCTCGGCATCCACCCCCTAGAACCACCCACTCTCTGATCTTCCCTTCACCTCATGCCATCGCAGGGAAGGCAACAGGAAGAGATGAATTTTCTGGGTTATAAAGGAAGCCACGAATCAAAGAAAAAAGAGATTTTTGGATCACATGGAGGAAACCTAGAATCAGAGGGAGTTTTCCAGCGAGCTTTGGGGGAAGATTTACAAAAAAGGCAATTTGGGGCTTCACAGATTTTGAAGAGCTGAAACGAGAACCAACAAACAGTAAGACTGCATCATTGTGGTGATTTCTATTGGGGTTTTGAGCTTGCGTCTGGGTAATCTACCATCTCCATTATCTAGTATTCAATGTGCGAATTTGAAATTATGCAATCCTTAGAATTTAGGAGTTAAATTAACATCGGATTTGCCTATTTCTTGTTGTCTCTTTCTGAGGGGTTATGTAATTTGTGGATTGACAGGGGTTAATTCATTCTAGTATAAACCCCATTGCCATTTGTTTGCTTACGCACCTTCTTCTCTATTTGGTTTGCCAAATTTGATACTTCGGACTTGAATTTGCAATTATTTCGTTTTAGATTGGCTTACCCTCTGAAATATCAGTTGATTGGATTTCATTATTCTGTTTACAGATTGTAGTATTAAATCTGACTCTGGGTTATGGATTTTATTAATCTGTAGCAGGATGGGAATCCATTTGATGGCTCTGGGGGTCCAGAGTATAAGAATGCTGTGATTGCTTAGTTTACTGACTTGTTGATAGAAAATTGATTCAGGATGACATCGAATTGGCACCCCCTACTTGCTTAAGATCAACTCTGGCATGATTAATTTGTCACCATAATGGTTTTGCTTCGATATTAATTCTACCAACATCCTCTGGCTTGTGAGAAATTAATTTGCTTAGAGGATGTCAATTTTATTATTTTGTTAGCTCTGCTTTGAAGATAATCTTGGTATCATGTTAGGCTGGCTTTTGACTTTGTTGAGTTTGAATTAACTGGCTTGCCCTGTTTTGGGGGTATTAATTCTGAAAGGTCTGGTGGTACCTTTGAATGGTTTTAATGTTGGGGTATGTTGGATTGTCATGCTAATTTGGCTATGTATAAAACCGATGCCAGAATGTTGGGCATTAATTCTAGACTGTCATTATGTCTCTCCTCTTACATGACATTAATCCTAGGATGACATATTAGTTTGGCTTTTAAAAGTGAGTTGGTTATGACAATTACATGTCAGTTCTGGCTTTTGAATCAGTCGTAGTGTGCAAGGTTCGAAATATGGGTTCCAATGACCTCAAAAAGTTTATTTTATTCTTATCTTTATTTCTATTCTTTTCTTTTTTGAAAATTTAATTTACACTTGTCTAGACAACCGGGGCTCTAAGGGCCACCCTAGAGCTAAGTAAAATATGGCTTCAATGGCTCAATTTAGGATTTCTAGAATAATTGAGGTTTGACTTCAAAAAGCCCAATTAATTGTTTTTTTTTATAAAAAAAAAGGTCCAAAGCCCAATGATTCTAAATGGCTCCAAAAGCCTAACCAAATATTTTCAAAAGGGAACTTAAACAAATTATGAGATTTTAATTTAAAATGTTTTCTAAAATCTAATTCAGGCTTCAGTATTTTCAAAGGAAATGACATCCTTGTCCTAATATTTTTAATAATTATATTTTGATCCCGAAATTTTTAAAAGTTCAAATTATACCCCAATATTTTCAAAATCCAAATTGGACCCTAATACTTTCAAAATTTAAGTTTTGATCCTAATATTTTCAAAACTTCAAATTTGGCCCTGATACTTCCAAAATGCTAATTTGACCCCAGACATTGTAAAATTCAGTTTGCACCAAAACTTTAAGACGTTTGAAATTCTACAAGTCCTCTCAAACATTATGTGGAGAGATATTCTTCCATTTTGTTGAAATTTTATGTGAAATTTTTTTTCCCATATTGTCTTCACTCATTTGAATATTATGTGAAGAAATATTCTTCCATTCTGTCAAAGTTTTATGTGAAAATTTATTTTTTCATAATGTCTTTATTTTCTCAAACTTTATGTAGATAATTAATCTCTCATTTTGTCAAGCTCTATGTAAAAACTCAATTTCTCATATTGTCTTAATCCTGATCGAATTAACTCGAATTACGTGGACCTTGATTCCTTAAGAGTACGTAAGCACTTAGACAGTAAGACAGGTCCAATTTTCTCACTTCTTTATTTTTTAAAAAATTACAATAATAAAAGGGGTAATTCAAACACAATAATAAATTTAAGCACAAACAATTTAGGGTAACCATTTTTAAGGATGGACGTTGTGGGGTGCCTAACACCTTCCCCACACGTAATTAGATTCCCGAATTCATCCTCTGGTTCCAAGGGCCA
This sequence comes from Ceratonia siliqua, assembly GCA_034509205.1. Taxonomy (NCBI): domain Eukaryota; kingdom Viridiplantae; phylum Streptophyta; class Magnoliopsida; order Fabales; family Fabaceae; genus Ceratonia; species Ceratonia siliqua. Next base: position 6,477 of record JASKGM010078469.1, read on the forward strand.
GTATTTGGTTTTTAAAGGATCTCAATTATCCTTATAATTAATTGATGACAACTCCATATTTTATCTCTATATTTTTTTTCCTTTTTGTCGCGTTAAGGTCATAACGGTGCATTTTTCTCATCTGTCACGTTGTGACATACAAATGTCTGATTATTTCTACTAGAGATCATATATAAGTGTCTACTGCTGCTATCACAAAACCCATTAAGATTATAGCATAATTGATTTTCATTTCAAAGCCAAATCTCCTATAACCACCTGAAATCTTCAAGAAGCATATGGATGGAACAAGAATTGAGGTCGATACACTTAACAATGATGCAACCAGTGACATGAGGTACCCAAAAAAAGTAACAGCCAGGGCTACAATTACAGTGGTAACAACTAACAAGCAAGGTGACCATCCAAAGAACTGGGTTGATTAGTTGCCGTGGGCAAAATATAGCTACAACACCTTTATTCACTCGGCAACTGGTACATCCCTTTTCAAAGCAGTCTATAGCACGCCACCTCCAAGCTTACTAGCGTACATTCTAGGAACTTCCCGCATCCAAGCAGTGGATGAACATCTGCGAGATAGGGACCTCATCCTTAAAAAACTCAGAAGTAATTTACTACAGGCTCATCACCAGATGAAGGCCCAAGCTGATTAGAAGCACCCTTCGACATAGGGGATTATGTCTACCTTAAACTCAAGTCATATCGGCATAATTCGAGGGTTTTTCGTAAGTTACTCAAGCTGGCCCCCAATTCTATGGTCTTTACCAAATTATGGCCAAGGACGAACTAGTAGCCTACAAACTCGCCCTTCCCACAGGATCCAATGCACAATGTCTTCCATGTAAGCCTGTTGAAGAAACAAATGGGACCAATGACAACACCACTACCACCAGTCAACGACAAGTGCATGATCATTCTAACACCAGAAGCTATATTAAATCAACGAGTAATTCATAAGAGGAAATATCAACCCAAAACAGAACTGCTAGTGCAATGGAAGAGGGTAACCAATGATGATGCTACTTGGGAGAATGCCTAGCATTTCTCCAAGTCCTATCCACAATTTGTCCTTGTGGACAAAGACTCCCAAGAAGGGGAGGAATAATACAGTTCCATGCTGACACATCCAACGCCACAGTACCTTGTTTAGCTTTATTTAGCTTTCCTTGCATAAATGGTAGTATATTAGCTTAGTAGCCGTTGTTTCATTGATGAGGAAATCTATGATCTTACTTTAGTTGTTTGATTCCTTAAATCACGCTATGTTAAGTTTGAGTCATGTCTTTGGCTCCTATACGTATTTTGGGTTGCTCCCTTATAAGCATTATGAATGAAGTGTTTTCCTTTCCTCAAACTCTCTTCTTCTCCTTTTACTCTCTGTTCTTCATCCCTTGCCTACAGAACTCCCTAAAATTCCCTATCATAAACCAGTTTACATAATAACAGGTTTGGTGTTCAAAATTGATGAGATAGTACATGCGTGGAATAATTTGGGGTTTGGAGCTTGGGTTGTCAGGATTTGTGATTTGGGGTTTGGTGCTTTGGAATGGAGGCTAAAAATGTCCTTTTACCCTACAAAAATTTTCTCATGTGGTGAGAATTCAAGAATACCACCCACGAAGATTTTTATAAGAAAGTTGCTTAAAAAATGTTTCCAGAAATCCTAATTTTTTAGAATTTTTTTTTTAATTTTGTACCAAATATGAGAAACTAGATTCCTAACTAGTAATTCTTAGGTAACTTAAAAAAAATTCATGTACCCAAACACACCCTTACTGTAATCCACAAATAAACGGGGCTTTAAATTTGGATCTTTTAAAATTCAAATTATACTTAAAATACAAGTGATTAATGTTGTTGAAAAAAATTAAGGAATATGTGATTTACAAATATTGATAAATTTTTATTATCATATTACTTATATTTTATAAAAATTTAAACTGTTAATCCTTTTTATGATAGAAAGTGATTTACTATGCATTTTATCCTCTAAGCACACCTTACACTTTAAAAAAAATATGTTACTTCACCTTTAATAATAATAATAATAATAATAATAATAATAATAATAATAAAATATATAAAATTAAAAATTAAAAATAAAATTCTGAACAACAACGCCTCCTTCTTTGAACAAATATGTCGGGCATAGAAAGACACGTAAATTTGTTTGTGTTGAGCTTTCTTAAAACAGACAAATGTAAGAAAAATGAAGAATGCTCAACGAGAATAAACTTGGTGTAATATAAGAAAATACAGGTAAAGTAGTCTTAATCTCAGAAAGACCATTGATGTTAGAATAAATAAATCATAGTCTAAAAGATGAAGGATAATGTGAGAAAGTCTAAAGAGCAAGAGAGACAGAGATATGTAAATCACTGAAATTAATACCTGAAATCCCATTAACCCCATGGAATTGAAGCAGGTCTTGAAGAAGGAAGTAATGTGGGGAGTTTCTAAGTCGGTGGCCATTTTGTTAGAAAATGAAAATAGAAGAAAGAAAGGATAATTAATGGTTAATTGTGTTCACTAGCTTGAAGCGGTGGTGACGGAGAGTTAAGGATTTCCATGCAAATTTATAAAGCAGCTAGCTGGAGAGAGAATGATGCCTTACATGATAGGCAAAGGATCATTTTCGATAATGTATGATGTGAATCACATATTTTGCTTTAACTTTTTCTTTCCCTCTTTTGTTTTTTTCCAAGTAAATTAATATTTTGAATAAAATATTTTTTTTCAATTGTCTTTTAAAAGAAGTTGAACCTTTTAAATTTAATCATTTAAAAGTATTGTTCTAAAAAAACCGGATCGGCTATTAAATCAGGAACCGACCACCAGATTGGTCTAGATGACCCTTTAAACCGGGGGAAAAAAAACTGGTAGAAAATCGGTGACCCGGTGTTAAACTGGTAAAAACTCAATGAACCGGGAGGATCACTTGTTAGATCGTTTTTGAATTTTTTTTCCTGATAATTTGTGTTGCAGATATCCGAATAAAATGAAGAAGAAAAAGAAAATAAGTGTCAAAATCATGACTAAACATACCAAGAACAACAAAAACAACTAAAAAAAATCAATATCAATGTTCAATCTTCATAACCTAACTCAAATGTACATAAAAATGAAAATTTGTTTCTAAACTATACAGATTGTAGAACATTAAAGTGAACAATTATAGATTTATTTTAATTGTGATAAAATTATTTAATGTATTTTAAATATATTAATATTTATTAGTTAATTATTTTTATTTTTATTTATTTTAATTATTTTATATATAATATATTATACAATAAATATAATATATAATTAAAAATATATTTTTTAATTCATATTGGTTCGACCGCGATTCAAACCTGATTCGACCCTGGTTGAACTAGTAATCTATGATCTACTGCCTCCACTGGTCATCAATGACCGATCAGTTTTCTAAACATTGTTCAAAAGTTAATTTTAGCCTAATTTCATCCTTTTGTTAGTTCAATTAATTAGAGGCTAACAAAATTATCAACATTGACTAATAAGAATTATAGCACAAACATGTTAATCAAAATTTCAAAAACAAATAGAGAGAAAGAGAGAGAGAAGATTTAAGCAGAAGAATCTGATCAAATGGTTATTGTGGGTGATCCAGCCCCATTAAAAGAGAAGGAAAACAAAAAGGGAAATGAATAATTTCACACGATGCCAAACTTCTATAAACATATGTACGTGTTTTCATTCATTCTGCACTCTCCATTTTGACTGAACATTCTTTATTTTTTGCATCCATGATTCACATGTCTTGCTCCATCCTTGTTTTTTTATACCTCCTTGCGTTTATTACAGTTAAGTCATTCACTTTCCCTAACTCATTTTCTATATATTAGTTGCATTCACATTTCACATCATTCAAAGGTTTTGCCCAGAAATAAACTCCAGAAATTATAATGGTTTAGCACCAAAATAACAAAACTTTGGAATGATAGTCCTAACTTTCAGAAAAAGAACAAGGAATAATAATGTTTTTACTGTATCAGTTCACTGAATTATTTTCAGAATACTCAAATATAAAGCATTATTTTCACTTTTCATCCTTTTTAATTACCCTTCCATCAAGCAGGCTCCAAGTCATTAAGCCACACGATACACACATCCCTGGCATCAGAAAAATCTCTCGAACATGTTTAAAGGAAGACAAGAACATAGCTGAGAAAGAATAGAAACCTCGCAGAATATTCATGCAAGCTAGCTGTCAAGGTAGAGTTCTAGACACAGAAGCACAACAGCTTTATGCAGAGGTTGCCTAAAGGTGCAAAACAATGTCATATTCCACTGACATTTACAAATGGCCAATTATGTCCACAAGAGATGTGTAAGTTCCTACAACAGCAATTGCAACCCCCATTACTATTATTGAATAGTTGATGATCATTTCAGACCCAAATCTTCTGTAAGCTCCTGAAATCTTAAGGTAGCACACTGATGGCACTAGAATTGAAGCTGAGACACTGAGTAATGCTCCAACAAGTGACATGAGGTATCCAAATAAAGGAACAGCAACGGCTACAACAAGAGTGCTGATCAGCAAGGTGGTACTGACAAATAGATGTGTGAGTCTTTTGTTGTAATGACAAGGAAGCATATTTTTTGCAGCATTCACGATTGGCGTAAGCATCAGTGCGTATTTGGCTATAGGATTGACCAAGGTAGTGTATATAGCCACTTGTGAGCTGAATTTGCCTGTTGGAAGGTTCAAAGTCACCTGTGATTCAACCCCTTGTCCAAACATTGAGTAGCCCAGAACAGCTGCTGCTGCATAGCCAAGAGTGCATAATGAAAAGCATACAAACAAGACCTGCCAAAACAGAAAGAACGAATAATGAATCATTTACAAGTCAAATCTTGAGCAACTTAACTCTTAGGAGTTATTTGGTACCCTGGTGTAAGATGTCAAGATATAAGATATCATGATATATTTAAGATTTTTATATTTGATGTGAGAATTGAAAAATATTGATACAATTGGAATAAAATAATTGAAGTTAGTAAAACTAAAAATTCAATGATATAATTAAATTCCCATAATTTTTTGGTGGCACTAGAGAACACCAAAATGATGTCGTTTTATTCCTCCTAGTATCTTGGATGATAGCATGTGTCTTGGATATCAATGTACAAAATATAAGCATCTTAGATGCCTCCTAACATTTAAGATACTAAGGTGAAGATAAAAATTAATGTATCAAACCGCTCCTTAATTGATACCTTACTGAGTCATGAAAAAAATACAAAACATGCTTTGTTAAAAGTCACTGTGGAATATCAGAATATGTAAACTTATTGGTACTTACACTGGAGAACTGACTTTTGTTACTCATAGAATTATAAAGGGTGGGCAAGACTGGATGGGCACTATAACAGAAGGCATATAAACTGACTGCAGCAGGGATTCCTCTCCATCTGAACAGAGTTCCGTTCCCATGAAATCCCGTTCCATCAATTGTACCGTTCCACAACAAAGAGATGAGGAAGACAGTAGAAGCCAAGGCGCCACTTGCAGAGACATAAGAGAGAAGGCTGAGGTCTTCTAACCAAACTGTAGGTAAAATAACAAGGCTAGCAATTATGGCAAAAAGTGTTGTTCCTCCAATTGTTAACCCTCCTATATCAAGTTGCACGTTGGGTATTAGTTTGTTTAGATTGTCTCCCTCTAAAATGAGGTAACCTGTCACAACTAGGTAGAGCTCAGAATTCATGGCAATTGATACCATTAGTCTTCCTGCGTTTCCAAATGCACGTTGGCCTATGTCAGGAAAGCTCCTGATATCAGGATCCATATCCATACATCTTTTAACCAATATGCCAGTGTAATAACAAGCAATGGCAATCAAAAATAGCAGCGATATGCTTAACCATCCTCCTGATGCCAGTGCGTATGGTATGGAGACTATACCAATTCCTGAAAACAGAGCAGTATAAATTTTTGGAATATGAAGTTTTGGTAATTTGAAAGTAGTTATGAAGTTTTCCTTCAACAAAATGCAGGAAAAAAAATGTTAATCAGCTTTGTTTCCTCTTCCATTATCCTCTCCTATATTAGAATTGTTAGCATGCATTTTTCTTTCTTTTTTTCCCATCTCTTGGTCTCTTTTAGATACTTTTAAAAATTGATCATATGGATCCTTAGATTCCCAGTCCCCACATATGATATAGTTATCAATGTTACCTAATCAGTGACGGAAGAAATTTAGAGATTTTAAAAAAAAAATCCCAATATTCCTACCATCTAATGAAAGACAAAGAAGAGAGCCATAATAGGCAATGGCTGGAAGTGCACTTAGACACTTAGACAGCAAAAGAATAATACTCATCTCATAAGTTCAAGTCATAGTTGAAGAGAAGGTTATAAATATAAACGATTTCACATATTTATATATATTCCTTTATGCAAAACTTAATAGTTCTTGTTGTTAATAGATCTCCTTATGCAATTTCTTTTTTTTGGTTTGAAACATGTGGAAGTAGCTGATACCTTATATCATATTTAAATTAAAATAAAGAAACAAGACTTAATGAATTCAAGTAGAGGCTATATATCATAAATATCTACTACTAATAATGAGATAAGAAGGTACTTCTTTATTTTGTTTCAAATTTCTAAAATTCTTTCTATTCAATTCAAATATTTATTAATTTCAAATTAGGAGAAAAAATTTTGTATCTCTTATAAAGATATGTAAGCTATGAAACTAATTTTATGAAAGCCATTTAATTAAGCAATTTTACAATGGAGGGACTTGAAAAATTGAACTACTTGGCTTCTCTAAGGAAATAAACCCTCTTACCCATCAAGAAGGCAACCCTCTGTTGCACTTTGGACAAGATCAATTAGAAATGTTAGTCTTACATAAACACTGCTATCACAAATTTTATAAAAATTTATATGAGTCGCTTATTACTATATATTATACTCAGTTTAATTAGAACACACTTATTAAATAGTTTTAAGAAAAATTATAAATTTTGTGAAGACAAAATTTATTAAGTGAGGACCTGTATTAATTCTAGTTTAAAAAGCTATATAAAAAACTACTTTCTACGGTAATTTCCACAAACATCTAACAACTAAAAGGGTACTTCATTTTTGCTTTTAATATAATAGTACTACAACTTCCACACATCCCAGAAGAACGACAAAGGGTGTATCTATTTAAACTAAATAATTGACGAGAGATAAGAAAAGAAACTAAGGGCATGAACCTGAGATTGCATTAACCCCATGGAAGCAGGTCTTGAAGAAGGACGTGTTGCCGGCCACATGAACGGCCACCTCTTTTGAGCAATTCACATGGCTTGGCTTTCCATCACCCAGAAGGGGTATAGTAACCGAACGCCTATCACCCTGCTCAGCGGCCATGGATACAAGAAGAAAGATTGTCTTGTCTCTGTTTGTGATGGGAGACGCCCACAATGAGTTATCTGGTTTTCTTCCTCTATATAATATTGTAAGGGAATGGTTGAAATGAACAAAATAGGTCTACTAGATCTCGGCCTTTAGGACAGACTCAAGAGTTATCAAGTGATATCAAGCAGAAGGGACGAGGCAAGTCGCATTCAGATGGACCACAAATGTAGCGACTTTGCAGGCATTGGGACCCCCACTACCCTTTTCTTCACCAAACGGCCATTGGATTTGGGGCCCACTTTTTTGGAATCGATTGGGTGAAGGAAGAAACAGATATTACAGGATAAATATAATGATGGTTTGTTTAGACTTGTGAAATAAGATTTGTTATGCCTTATTTTTTTAAAAAAAATAACTTTTTTTAAAAATAAAATTATTTTATATTTAAATACAATAATTAAAAATAATTTTTAAATTATAAAATGAAATATTTTTTTTAGAAAAGTAAAAATAAGTAGACAATTTTTAGAAAAAAAACTTATTTTAAAAAAAATTATTTATTCTTAAAATAAATTAATATAAACATGATGAGTTTCTTACTTTGATCGCATCAAAGTTAATTCTCAAATTGAATATCTTCTTTTGGATTTTAAAAAAAGAAGTAATTTTTTACTACGAATAGTAAGTAGATAATCGTGAACTTTGAACGATAGAATCCCAGTTTTATCGGGATATTTTGAGCTTGATCAGCGCTGAGATAATGATCGGGATCATGAGGAAAAGAAATATCTGAAGAAATTGGACCTGGGATTCATCCATGGGCAGGTACTTCAACCAATTATTGCACTACCTTCCCAAACGAGTAACTGGGCAGCCACCGTCTGGGAGACGGATCCTGATTCACGTGATCGTTTATTTTCATTCAAACGATCATAATTTTATACATTTATTCATATTAAAATGGGGATTGTGATCGTGAATTAAACACAAACGACAAAAATGACAGCCATATCTTGGACCCGATCTTAATTCCAGTGACAGGGCAGGACAGCATCTTCAAGTTGGCATCAGTTCATATGCTATGTGTCCCATCTCCAATTTAATTTCACTATCATGACGTGGCACGTCTCTATTGGGGG
>JASKGM010078480.1:0-15000 GCA_034509205.1 Ceratonia siliqua
ATATGTTATAAATAGGTATTCGCTAAGCTATCGATTTATTTATGGGACGGTAATAATATAATTTTATTTTTTACTATTCATTTTTTTGTTGTATTTTTTGATAATTTTTTTTTTAGAATTTTCTATACCTCTTGTACCAATTTTTTTTTTAGAATTTACGTTTTCTTAAATAAAAAATTAAAAAAAATATAAACATTTCAATTTTTTTTAAAAAATACAAAAGATAGAAAATAACTAAATAATACGAAAAGTTAAAAAAAAAAAAGGTAATGGAAGGTGGGGTTATATAGCTTCTATCCCAAAAATAGAACAGTAGAATATCAAAACCATATAAACATATATATAAAAATGTTAGAGATTTATTTCTAATATGTTGGTGTATATTTATAATTAGTTTGGTCTAAAAAAATGTATAGACAAAGTTTACCTAAAAGTTTTAGTGAAGAATTGAAGACTTTGTAATTGAAGATTTCCTAGATAAGTTTATACGATATTACTTATCTCTTTGTAATTGAAGATTTTCATATAGTGAAGAATTTTAGTAAACATTTTATAGTTGTTCATGTGTTTGGGTTCTTTAGCATATAACAAAACTTAAAATTTAAAGTTCAACGTAATCAAAATAATAATTATATATTTAAATTTCTATTGCTTAAAAAATATGGATTAAAAACTTATCTCTCTCAATAATAAATTAAGGGTATATCAATTATTTTATTTGAAAAAAACACAATAACTATATGGGCATTTAAGTAATTTTTTAAATAAAATTTAATCAAATGATCTAAATGACTTAAATACCTTTACATTTTTTTAAATAAAATAATCAAAATACAATTATATTGATTGTTTTAAAAATTATAAAGGTTATTAATATTCATAAAATTAAGAGAAGATTGCTAATATTTACTTTTCCCTATAATATTTTAAATAATTTTAAAACGATTTGCTTCGTAATAAATCAGAGAAGAAAAGTAAAATCTTAGAAGAGACTCTTTTATATTACAAATATATAAGGTATAAAAAATAATTGAGCGTGTTTGCCATTCAAAGTAGTTGCTAGTTCTTATATGAAAAAGTATTTTTGGACAGATATTTTCAGGGATGTGAATCTGAGCGTGTTTTTTTTGGCCAAGTCGCCATGACCTTCCAAAATAATTACGTCCACAATTTCAGTTACCCAACTACAAGTCCAGGTCTTCGTCTTGAACGGAAGAGTTGAAGAGAAGCATTCCCTTGAAAGCTTCTACTTGCAGCTCCTGCCACAACAACTCCCAAGTCGAAGTCTTCGTCTTCGTCTTCTTCAGCATATCCTTACCATTCACTCTTACTTCACACTCTTGAATTAATCTTCATGGCATACCCACATCCCTCTGCTCATGCTAATGCCTCCACCACCGCCAACGCACCTCCGCCAACTCAGTCCTTCGTCTTTGGCCGTCAGTACTGTGCACCACATACCATCAACCTACGAATAGTCAGAAAAGATAAGATGGTGGTTATCGATGCCCACAACAACACCGTTTTCAAGCTCAAAAAGTTTCTTGCAACCCTCCATGACCGTTGTGTTTTACTTGACGCTGCTGAAAATTCCATCGTCACTCTGCGTAACAAGGTTTGTTTGTCCTTTAACAAAAAAAAAAATCTCAATTTCCTTTTTTCTTTCTACCAATTTTTGTTCCATTATTTTTCAGAGCAGTTTTATAATAAAAATTTCAGAAACAAGAGGCAACAAACTTATTCAACACAAATCCTAAACATTACAAGAAGAATTAAAATCACTCGTAATTCAAATATAACTACAAAAATAGGAACAAGTGTTAAATATTTTTAAAGAGAGACAACATACATCCAACCAAACATCATTCTTCTGCCGAAATTTAAAAGCCATTGTTGTAGTCTTGTAGATCTAGTAACGTACATTAAAATTTTTCAAAAACATCCAAGAGCTCATGCACGGCTTCTTCCACCTCAGAGTTAGATCTTATGGTGGTTATTGATATAACAGGGTTTCTTTTTCCTGCTTAGTTTATTTTTAGGTTTTATTTTTAATTTAACTCAAACTAAAATTTGAATATGTAATCCACGCTTCTAAAGTTTATTCTTAGTTTTGGTTTTTTCTTTAAATTTTAAATATTAAAGTGATAGGTTCTAATCAAAGCTAAACTCACACACACTCAAACACGGTTACTAGGAGTGTGCAATTGGGCGGGTTAGCAGAATCGAGCCATGGAGCAAAATTGGTCAAATCGTGCCCTAAGCGGCTCGATTTGGGTGAACAAACGCACAAACTGTGTAATGCTCAGTTCGGTTGGCAGTTTAGATTTTTCAAACTCGCGGTTAACCAAACCACGTATATATAATTAATTAATTATATATATTAAAAAAATGATAATATGAATATGAATATTAAATATGAATATATTTAATGTTTAATATAAAATATACAATATTATATAAAAACTGATAACCTGAATCGAACTGTTAACCGCTAAATAATGATTCGATTTAGTTCTATTTTTAAATAGAAATCCCAAATAACTGAACTGAACCAAACCGAGCTGTGCACGCCCTTGTCGGTTACTTTGTTTCTAGTAAGTAGAAAACCACAAAGTTTGAATCATATATTCAACCTCCACTGAATTACACTACCATGCCCTTTATATAAACCAGGCTTTAGACGATAAACCATAACTGCCAACAAACATAATGATAATAGAAACACATAATGCGAAACAACATATACTCCTACTATAATGTCAAACCATGCCCATTATGCCTACTGCAGCAAACAGTCATGCAATTATTCTGGCCTACGATGAGTTGTTATGAATTTCATGGCCTTTTTCCATGTTGATCACTACACCATCCTAGTTAGCATACTTGAGATTAACGTTAGAGTCTTATTGGATCTAAGTGGCGTTCAATCCCACCTCTTGAAGATGATCCTTGTCCCCAAAGTCGAACACTGGAAATTGTTGTCATAGTCGTGCACTATTTTCCCATGTAGTTTCACCATAACTTCAACAAGCTTCTCTGCCATAGTTTTTGCAGTGTATAGGTGGAGAAGCATGAGGAAGTGGCCATATTTGATCACTTTGTGGTATTAGTTTTCTTCCCTGTAAACCCATCAAACCCACTGCCACGACTAGTTTCTCTTTCAAGGTGGAATGCGGCTAACGACGTCTTTTGATCGTGAGTTATGCCTTGAAACTCAAAAAATTGAGCTACTTGACTAAACCATCCTGTTGAGTCATTTCCAGCATACCTTGAAAACTCCAGCTTTGTCATCTTAGATGAAAAGGGTTGGCGTCCTCCTTCACCTTCTTCCCTATAGTATCGCGAAGACCCTTCATATTCTGATATCCCTGGTGTTTCTTTCGTGGGCATATGCAAGTCTGTGAATGGCATTTTCCAGATGGTGTATCTTGTTGCCCATGGCTATCTCTAGTCATTGCAACCCATCCAGCACCCCACTTAGTCTTTGCTTCAATAACTCAATTCGTTTGTTGTTAATTGCTATAGATAACTAAGCTCTGATACCTAATGATAGGTCTTAATCAAAGCCAAACTCACACACACTCAAACACAGTTACTCTGTTTTGAGTAAGAGTAGAAAACCACAAAGTTTGGATCATATATTCAACCTCCACTGAACTACACTGCCATGCCCTTTATATAGGCTAGGCTTTAGACGATAAACCATAACTGCCAACAAACATAATGATAAAAGAAACAAATAATGTGAAACAACATGTACTCCTACTATAACACTAAACCATGCTTACTATGCCTACTGCAATAAATAGCCAAGCAATTATTCTGGCCCATGACTAGTTGTTATGGATTTTATGGCCCTTCTCCATGTTGATCACCATGCCATCCTAGTCAGCATACTTGGGATTGGCCTTAGAGTGCTACTAGATTTAAATGGCGCATCACACTTAGATCCAGTAGGACTCTAAGGCCAATCCCAAGTATGCTGACTAGGATGGCATAGTGATCAACGTGGAGAAAGCTTTGGATTTCTGTTAATTAGATTTAACACCTTGATTTATGTTCCAATTTAACTCAATACTCAATTAGGAACAAAAACACTAAATCCCTAATTGGAAGATATATCAATCAAACCATTAATTTCTCAAAATCAACTTTAGGGTTAATTCTCCCCCATTTCAAACCATGGGTTTTCATTTAGGAAAATAAAACTCAAAGAAGACACTATGTTAAAAGAAAAACAATAGTGTAGCAGAAGCCCACATTCATAACATGAAAAACCTCTTCTTGAGTCACAATTAAATATTGATAATCCTATAGCAAGGTACCATAGCAAGATTTAACTAGCTGTCTAAACTTATTCCAAATCAAATATAGAATCTAATCTTAGAATATTAAATAATGAAACTCAAAACATGAATTCAAACATTATCAAGGGTTTTCCCCAATCAACTTCTACCTTAGGCTTTACTTACAGCTTAGCCAAGCATGTTTACTAACAAACACAGTACTCTATGAGTGGTTATCTTCATTTCAATGATTAGAGGAGGAATTCTTCATGCTTTTTTAGCAGAATCACCTTCTCCTTTGCTCTAAAAAATCTCCAGACAAAAACCCTTATTTTTCCTTTTTCAAAAAGACCTTTTATGATGTAAAATTTTGCCTTTTTAATGACAGATCGAGCGTGGACACCGAAACTTGGGGCTTTATAACTTCTTTTGAAAATTAGCAATCAGCATCATGGCTTAAAGGTCTAGGTGCCGTGGCACTTGCTAGTAGAGGTCGCGGCGCTGAAATCTCTGACTTTGACATTTTGTGATATTTGTGGGCGGTATTACCGGCTTTAACTTTCTCTTTTTTCTATTGTTTGGGAGCCGCAACACCAACTTCCTAAGTTACAGTACTGTTGCTTTTGACTTGCCTTGTATCCTTCACTTGAGATCCCGATATTTAAATACAAAAGCATGCTTAGGAGTTCCTAATAGAAAGTGAGAATTAAGTACAAGAGACCTAATGCGAACCTCTAAAGGAATGATCCAGAAGTATAGATTCCTACCCGAAGATCGTCCAATTGGTTCAAGTTTTTCGAGATTAACACACAATCAATGAAGAACCAAAAACAAAGGAAGAAGAATGGAAAGGGCACCATACTCTATATGGGAAAGGGAAAGAGTGATAAGCTAAGGGAACGCCACAAAAGCCTTAATTTTTGGTGAGTTCATTCAGTTATTCAAAGAACTAAAGGTGGGAAAGCAACTCCCAATTTCATTCAATAATTAAGTCTCCTCTTTCACAAAGGGGAAAGACTCCCTCTAAAGAAAAAAGAAGTAAATAACCTAAAATGGATAAAAGGCCTAATCTAAGCGTAAACCCATATGCCTAAATACAACCTAATACCAACTAAGGAAAATATCATAAAGTTTGATTAGAGATAAAGTTGGCCTAAAAATGACAAATTCGGGGCCTACAAAATAGTTCAGGAATTTGGGCGTTATCCTTTAGGAGATGGGGCATTGACATTTGTCCTAAAATAGCCTGTTTGAGTCTTCCGAAGCCTAAATCATGCACATAGTTTTTCCTTGTTGATTCCTTGCTTCTTGGCTTGATTCTTGGGTCTAAACCTCAGTTATGAGGCCTTCCAAACTCTCTTGAATCCTCTCGGCTCGAGCTCGGGCGATCGGGCCTCCCTGAATGTTCAAATGATCATCACTTAGAGTCTTGTCTAGATTCCTACCAAGAACACATTAATTCTTATGATTATCCTTCACTTTTTAGCACATTGGCTCAATAATACAGTGTATAAAGTACACTTTTGTACACTCATCACACCCCCCAACTTGCTTATTTCTTGTCTCTAGCAATTTCTGTGTAAAACAGTTGAAAGAATTTAAGAAAAACATTTAGATACGCCACCATTTTACACTTACAAATTCACATATTAATTAATCTAAGAAATTCATAATTCCTAGCCAAATTAATATACTTATGGTGATTCATAGAATGTGAGTGTGTATTTCAAGTCATAATCATCTTACCACTAACCTTGACACATGTAACACTAAGAACATCTTAGGCTTAAGGTTCAACTCCATAACTCACAGGTATAAGAGTGTTTAGTGCAAGGGTTCTCTTTATGGAGTTGAGAAGGGGTATACACACAAGCACATAGAGATATAGGCATAAACAAAAAACAAGCAATCATTGATACTATGATAAGAGCACCAATAATTAAGAATTCATCCATCCTTTCCATGACATACTTGGGATTAGACTAATTAAGGAAAATGTTGCAATGTGGCTTAGTCTGCTTCTCGATATGTTGCTGGGTCTTCTCTTGCAGTTACTTTATAAACTCAGCTTTCATCTTACCATCTAAACTAGCATGCTCATCAACAAGTAACGGTAATAAATCCAAGGGGGTTAGTGGATTAAAACCATAAACAACTTCAAATGGTGAGAACTTAATAGCTGAATGTAAAGTTATATTATATGCAAACTCAATATACAGCAAACAATCTTCCCAACTTTTCAAATTTTTCTTAATGATAGCATGTAATAAAGTAGAGAGAGTTTTATTGACTACCTGGGTTTGGCTATCGATTTGTGGATGACAAGTAGTAGAAAACAAGAGCTTGGTGCTTGGTGCCAAGCTTTCCCCACAAAGTCTTCCAGAAGTAGCTTAAGAACTTTACATCTCTATCCGACGTGATGCTTTTTGGCATTCCATGAAGTCGCACGATCTCCTTGAAGAACAAATCAGCTTGCTATATTCGTGGCATCATTGATATTGTGACGTGGAATGAAGTATACCATCTTGGAGAACCTATCAACCACCACAAAAATAGAATCCTTTCCTTTTTTTATCCTAGGCAAACCCAAAACAAAGTCCATAGATATATTAATCCAAGGGTGGGTAGAAATAGGTAAAATGGTATACAATGTATGGGGTAAAACCTTAGACTTAGCTTGCTTGCAAGTAATGTATTTTTCACATAATATTTCAACATCTCTCTTTATGTAAGGCCAAAAGAAATATTTATTCAGAATATATAAAGTCTTCCTAATGCCAAAATGTCCTATTAAACCTCCCACATGTGATTCTCTCACTAATAATTCTCTTAGGGAATTAGTAGGCACACATAGTTTATTCTTCCTAAATCAAAATCCTTCATGCCTATGCAATTTTCCAAAAGCACCCTCCTTACAGGCATTATAAACATTGAAAATCTAGAACATTGACATATAATTCATTAATGTGCTCAAAACCAAGCAATTTAGCATCTAAAGTAGATAAAAGAGTACCTCTGAGAAAGGGCATCGGCTACCACATTCTCCTTACCTTGCTTGTATTTTATGACATAAGGAAATGGTTCAATGAACTCTAAAAATTTTGCATGCCTCTTGTTCAGCTTTCCTTGCCCTTTGAGGTGCTTTAAGGACTTGTGATCCGTGTGTATAACAAACCACTTGAGCATAAGGTAATGTTGCCATACTTATAGAGCTTTCACTAAAGCATAGAGTTCTTTGTCATATGTGGAGTAATTGAGTGCAGCTCCATTCTCACTAAAGTAAGCAATGGGATGACCTCGCATCAAAATAGCTCCAATACCCAAACCTAAAGCATCACATTCTAGCTTAAAAGAATTAGTAAAATTAGCTAAGGAAAGTAATGGTGCAATGCTCAATTGATCCTTAAGGATTTGGAAGGCCCTCTCTTGCTCATATTCCTATTTAAAACCTATATTGTTCTTGACTATTTCAGTTAGAGGGGCTGTTATAGTACTAAAATCTTTTACAAACTGCTTATAAAAGCTAGTAAACCCATGAAAACTCCTAACCTCACTCAAAGATTTAAGTGTAAGTTATTCCTTGATAGCCTTAACCTTCTCTTGGTCTACCTCCACACCTCTTAAGCTTACAACAAATTTGCCATAAAAAATTTGCCTAAGAATGCACGTAAGACATGATTCATGAGTTTCATAAAAGTACTAGGCATATTGGTTAAGCCAAATGGCATAACCAACCATTCCTACAAACCATGCCTTGTCTTAAAAGATGTTTTCCACTTTTCAAATAACCAACCATTGTTATTTGGTGTATCCAACTTTTCAAATCAATTTTAGAGAATAAGCAAGATCCATGCAGTTCATCAAGCATATTATGTAATCAGGGAATGGGGTGTCTATATTTTACTATAATCTTGTTGATGGTGCAACAATCCATACACATCCTTCATGACCCATCCTTCTTAGGTACAAGTAGAACCGAGATAGCACAGAGACTCATGCTCTCTCTAATGTAGCCCTTAGACATAAGCTCACTCACTTGCTTTTGTAGCTCCTTAGTCTTTTTGAGATTGCTTCTATAGGTTGGCCTTTTTGGGATGTTTGCTCCGAGGATGAAATCAATGTGGTGCTCAATCCCTCTAAGAGGAGGCAAACCACTAGGCACTTCATTCTGGAATATGTTTACAAAATCCTGCATCAAAGAAACAATAGAACTAAGAAAAGAAAAAAGTCAGTTAGAGGTAGTGGCTCTCTTCACATCACTAACACTTGCAAAGACACTCATATTTCGTGTTTCTACACTTTCACTCTCTTTCTTTTGGTCTTTGTCTAGTTTTCTCTTAAGATTTGAGCTCTCGACCTCTTTAGCATTCTTGCCTTTCATTCTCTTGCTATCTTTTTCTTTTGTACTCTCATGCTTTCTTTCTTTTTGTTGTCTACTATTTCTCTTCATCTTTATTTAACCCTTAAAGACTTTAGTATGTGTCATAGGAGCAAGGGTAATGGTTTTTTTGTCAAACACAAAGGAATAACAATTGGTGTAGCCATTATAGGTCACCTTTTGATCATATTTCCAAGGCCTACCAAGCAATATATGACTCGCTTGTATGGGCATAATATCACACAACACCTCATCCTTATACCTCTTTATGGAAAAAGACATCAAAACTTACTTGTTTACCATAAGTTCCCCACTATCATTTAACCATTGAAGTCTATAGGCTTAGGATGTTTCAATGTAGGCAATCCTAGCTTATCTACTAGAATAATGCTGGCTGCGGTCATGCAACTTTCATCATCAATTATCATGTTACATATCTTCTCGCTAACTAAGCACCTTGTATGAAAGATATTTTTCCCTTTGAGCATCATTATGTTCTTTTACATAAGCACTAAGAGTTCTTCTCATAACAAGCAACTCTCCATCTAGGCCATGTTCACTATCATTACTAGCATCCTTTAAAGATGGCATGGAGTCATTATCATCACTAGACTCAACCTTAGTTTCAATACTTTCATCATCCCTTAAAACCATCACCCTATTATTTGGACATTGAGAAGTAATATGACCCTTACCTAAGCATTTAAAACATTTAATATCCTTATTTCTAAAGTGTAGAGTTACCGGTTTACCTCTAGTAGGGTCGCCTTATTCTCTTGTAGCTTTGGATGACTTGGGTTTAAGTCTTGAACATCTTTGTTTCTTTTGTTCTGAGTCGGTTTCCATGAAGTGGATGAACCCTGAATTGTACCTTGTTGAGCTTTGGTTGTACCTTAAGGAACCCTTCCTTTTTAATTATTTCTCCACCTTTATGGTCATGTAGACTATGTCTTCTAGCTCAACGCAGTGTTAAAGCTCTACCACATTTGCTATATCTTTATTCATGCCATGTAGAAATTTAGCCATTATAGCTTCTCTATCCTCCTTTATGTTCACTCTAATCTGGCTACCTCAATCTCCTTATGGTAGTCTTCCACACTCTTGGAACCTTGTGTAAGGGCTTGCAAAGTCTGGTACAATTTCTTATAGTAATGACTAGGAATGAATCTCTCCCTCATAATGACCTTTATTTCCTCCCATGACCTAATAAGTCTCTCATAGTTCCATCTTCGGTTGAGGACTAGTTGATCCCACCATATGATAGCATAGTCAGTGAACTCAACAACTGTTATTTCGATCTTTTTCTCCACGAAGTAGTTGTGGCACTCAAACACTAATTCCACCTTCTTTTCCCACTCCAAGTAAGCCTCCCGATCATTTTTACCTTGGAAAGAAGGAATTTTTATTCTAATGCTTCCCAAGTTATGATCCACATGTCTTTCCCTCCTATCTCCTCGATTATGCCTAGCATATCGATTGTCGTCATCCGATGTGCTCTTGTCACTCATCTCACGGTCATCATGGATATATCTTACTCTATTTTCTCTTCTAGGGTGCCTATCAAAATTCCTTTGGACTTGGAAATCACTAGTTCCATTGTCTTCTTCATTCTCCTCAACTTCCCTCCTATTCCTCATCCTCACTTCAGGGAAATATAGGGGGCTGCCTCCTTTGTATTTCATTCCTATATCGACCTATCCTCTCATTCATCTCATTAGGGGTGTGCAATTGGATTGGTTAACTGCCCAACTCGTCCAAACCGAACCGAACCAAAAGAAAAATTAAACCAAACCAATTATTGAATGATTCGGTTCGGTTAAATAATGTCATAACCGAACCATATACGGTTCAGTTAACGGTTTTGAATTTTCAAAACCGCGGTTAACCGAACCAAACCGTTTATATTTAATTAATTATATATATATATATATTTAATTATATATATAATAAAATTTTTATAATTTATAATTTATAATTTAAAATATATAAAATATAGTTATATAATATTATAATTTATAATACATATATATTTATATAATATATAATATATATATATAATAACAAATATATATTAATTATTACATTTAAATAAAATTTAAAAATCGATTAACCGAACCGAACCAAACCGTTAAATAACGATTTGGTTCGGTTCGGTTTTTATACCAAATTTTTAAAAACCCGAACCAAACCAAACCGTCTAAATTTAATTGGTTTGGTGGTCGGTTTGGTTCATTAACCAAACCAAACCGCCGATGCACACCCCTACATCTCATTAAACTTCATGTTGAATCTTTCAAACTGTAGATAAATGGCTCAAAGTGTGAGGGATTGATCTTTCAGCTCATTTTCTCTATCCATGGCTTTCAAATATCCTCACCAATACTTCACGTGTTTGTATTCAAAATTTTCACTCACACTCGTGTTTGAATCAGTAGTGGCTTTTACCCTCTATTGATCTCACATGCTTGCCTTTTTCCACTTTTAATCCCTTTTCTTTAGTTCTTATGGAACTAAGCACACAATTCAAGAGCATAGACTTTTGTGACAAACTTCCATCAAAGCACTCACCACAAGAAAGAATAGTGTGGCATAAACATAAAGGAATTCAAGGATCAAGTGGCAGGAAATATAAAGTTAGATCTAAAAAGGAAGTCAAACACAAGAATTTTGAAAACGTAAGAAGTTACGACAATGCCACTAAAAATTTCAAATTACCCAAAACACACTTTAAAAGTAGAATTTGACCCTGAATTTGATCTCAACTGGGCAAACCCTAATTAGGATGACTACTTTTCTTTTCTTTTCTGTAACACTTAACAGTAAATATTTCCCTCCATCTTTTTTTTTTATACTATTGATTCATTCAACCTCAAATCATTAACTAGATGGACAGTAGCTTATAGTTGCACAAAGCAACAAGAATCAACAAGAAAAATCCATAATAAATGAATATGAAAAAAAATGCCAAATAAGGCCTTAATGGCAGTTACCAAGGACACAAGGAAATTAATAGAAAAGACAGCCCAAAAAATTTCCAGAAATTCAAAGAATTAAGAACACGATGAACACAACCATAACCTTCAGGGAATCAGCAAGAAAATGCAAGAACATATAGCAACACGAGGTAGAACAGCAAGAAAACTAAAGGAAAACGAAATAAAACAACAAAGGAAATCACATGAACCACAATAATTTCAACAAGAAAAGTAAGAACAATGGAAGAACAACCTAGATTTTTGTGTGTGTGTTTTTAGCAGTCAAAGCAACAAAACAAGGATAATCAAACCTTGATTAGAACTAAGAGCTTTGATACCAAATTGATGCGAACCTATAGAGGAATGGCCCCAGAAGTAGAGATTCCCAACCGAAGATTGTCTAATCGGTCTGAGTTTTTCCATATTAACACAAATCAACGAAGAACCAAAAACAAAAGAAGAAGAATGGTTAGGGCGCCACACTCTAGATGGGAAAGTAGAAGAGTGATAAGCCGAGGGAGCGCCACAAGAACCTTAGTTCTTGATAAGTTCATTCAGTTATTCAAAGAACCAAAGGTTTGAGAGAATTTGATCTCAACTGGGCAAACCCTAATTAGGATGACTACTTTTCTTTTCTTTTATGTAACACTTAACAGTAAATATTTCCCTCCATCTTTTTTTTTTTATACTATTGATTCATTCAACCTCAAATCATTAACTAGATGGACAGCAGCTTAGAGTTGCACAAAGCAACAAGAATCAACAAGAAAAATCCAAAATAAATGAATATGAAAAAAAAATGCCAAATAAGGCCTTAATGGTAGTTACCAAGGACACAAGGAAATTAATAGAAAAGATAGCCCAAAAAATTTCCAGAAATTCAAAGAATTAAGAACACGATGAACACAACCATAATCTTCAGGGAATCGGCAAGAAAATGCAAGAACATATAGCAACATGAGGTAGAACATCAAGAAAACTAAAGGAAAACGAAATTAAACAACAAAGGAAATCACATGAACCACAATAATTTCAACAAGAAAAGTAAGAACAATGGAAGAACAACCTAGATTTTTGTGTGTGTGTTTTTAGCAGTCAAAGCAATAAAACAAGGATAATCGAACCTTGATTAGAACTAAGAGCTTTGATACCAAATTGATGTGAACCTATAAAGGAATGGCCCCAGAAGTAGAGATTCCCACCCGAAGATTGTCTAATCGGTCTGAGTTTTTCCATATTAACACAAATCAACGAAGAACCAAAAACAAAAGAAAAAGAATGGTTAGGGCGCCACACTCTAGATGGGAAAGTAGAAGAGTGATAAGCCGAGGGAACGCCACAAGAACCTTAGTTCTTGATAAGTTCATTCAGTTATTCAAAGAACCAAAGGTTTAAGAGAAACTCTCAATTTCATTTAAGAATCAAGTCTACCTTTTCACAAAGAGGAAATGCTCCATTTAAAGTAAAAACAAGCAAATAACCTAAAATGGATAAAATGTCTAACATAAGCCTAAACCTATATTCCTAAATATAACCCAATACCAACTAAGGAAAATATCATAAGGTTTGACAAATGTCAGCGCTCTAGCACCCAAAGAATAAGCCAAAAATGACAAATTCGTAGCCCACAAAATAGTCTAGGCACTGGGGCATTATTCCTTGGGTGCTAGAGCGCTGACATTTGTCCTAAAATTGCCGATTGACTTTTTCGATGTCTGAATCATGCACAAAGTCTACCTTTATTGATTCCTTGCTTCTTGGCTTGATTCTTGGGTCCAAACCTCAACTATGACTTCCAAACTCTCTTAAATACTCTTGGCTTAAACTCAGGTGATCAGGCCTCCACGAATGTGCAAATGATCATTACTTAGAGTCTTGTCTAGATATTCATCAAGAACACATTAATTCCTATGATTATCCTTCACTTTTTAGCACATTTTCTCAATAATACAGTGTAGAAAGTGCACTTTTGTACACTCATCACACCCCCTTTAGCAACTTCTGTGCAAAACGGTTGAAAGAATTTAAGAAAAACATTTAGATACACCACCATTTTACGCTTCTAGATTTACAAATTAATTAAGCTAAGAAATTCATAATTCCTATCCAAATCAACTTACTTATGGTGGTTAATAGAATGTGAAGTATGTTCCAAGTCATAATCATCTTACCACTAACCTTGACACATGTAACAACAAGAACATCTCATGTCTACGGCTCAACTCCATAACTTATAGGTATAAGAGTTATTAGTGCAGGGGTTTTCTCTATGGAGTTGAGAATGTGTGTACACTCAAGCACATGGAAATATAGGCATAAACAAGAAACAAGCAATCATTGATATTATGATAAGAGCACTAACAATTGAGAATCCAGCGTTCTTTCCACAACCTACTTGGGATCAGACTAATCAAGCAAAATGTTCCAATGTGGCTCAAGTTAGGCCACATAAAAAAAAGAGATGGGAGGATTCAAAGCTTCCAAGTGCATACCTAAGGGGTATTAAAAAATTTTCAATGAGCATATCCCTTACTTGATGGACTTTTTAGTTTTGCAATTCATTACATACTTCTTTTCCTCTTCTCTTTTGGGGTAGATTCAACTTTATATTTTTTTCTCTTTTTTTTTTTCAATCTACCCAGCTATAGTGTCTTTTTCTTGAGGCTAATTCATTGAAGTTCTTAGTGCTTCTGTTCTTCTTAACACGGATTTCACACCTTGTGTATTCTTGGAAGTAAAATAAGTAGGGGAATCAATTTATAGTTATATTCTAGTGTGGCGAGGTATGGATGATGTAGGTGTGCGTGAAGAAAAAAAGTTATATATATATATATATATATTTGCTCAAAGTTAGCTACTAGGGAGACACAATTAAAAAGGTTGGCTTAAAAGGCTCAGGTGTTAATCATAAGTAGATTGTCATCATTTTCCAAGCATATTCATTGTCACATCACAAACCATGCATGTTATACTTAAAGAAGTGACCATTTCACAACAACAATAAAATTAGAGGTGGCAAAATAGGTCTTTAGCCTAAAAAATAATAGGGCTACTAGAAAAAATTCTGGGTTTTCGGGTCAGGCGAGTTGGTTGGATAAACTCGTCAGGCCAACCCCAAAAAAAATATTTTGTCCCATAAAAGGGAAGGATCGATAAGGAAGAGAAGCAGAGGATACAATATAAACAGAGTTTTTATAACTGAAAGCGGAATTACAATTGTAGGAGATAATAACTGTAAAAGATATAGACTTACAAAGAGGCTTCGCACAAAGACTTCCAAAGACTTAAGAGAAATTTAGAAGTGGGAATGTAAGCGAATGCCTAATGACTGATTCTGAAAGCCTTTTATAGATGAAGGCGA
>JASKGM010078511.1:0-14996 GCA_034509205.1 Ceratonia siliqua
TCAACTCCTAATTACAGAATTAATTGTGCCTAATTACAAAATCAATTATCCCTTAATCAAGGGATTCCAATCACCATCGTTACAACCTTAATCAAGGGATCACAATATTTCAACAATATGTATGATTTATATTCCCACCAAAGAACAAATTGCAGACATCCTCACCAAAGGGCTCCCTTGGCAAAAATTTGATGATTTCATCAACAAGTTGGATTTAATCAATACCTACAATCCAACTTGAAGGGGAGTGTAGAAATCCTGCATTTATGAGGGAGTCGACTCGGAGGATTTAGTGGAATTATGTGTGCTGTTCGTTGTTTATTACTGTTTTTATTGTAGAGGATGTTTAGGGATTCTGGTCTTCTATTCTGACCAGCAGTCTAGCTGTAACTGTTACATGCTGTATAGGAGTAATCTTAGGGATATGTTTTCTTTCCTAATTAGTATTCAGTCTCTATATATTAGGATCCTTTCTCTGTACAGTTTTAATATACACAAGGAATACAGAGCTTCTTTTTGCTCAGAATTTCCTGTATGCATGAAATCATTACTAAATCCAGTAAACCATATATGATGTTTTTTAGCCCATGCACCAGACATGGTTAATACTCTGCTAATTCTGTTGCAGTCACTAATCATTGTGAGTTGTGACATTCTAAGAACAATCTAGTGAGTAGTGACCATCCTCACCTTGTTCCTAACTTCTCATAAAAGTAAAATCATCTCACTATATCCTTTTTGGTATTAGTTTCCCATCTAACATCCTCGTTTACATATTAAGAATCCTATTTCTTGACAGTTAAGCACTACCAGGAATTATGCAAGCACAGAATCATGTAAATGGGCCTAAATGTAACATTTTCTAAGGATATATCCTTATTTATTTTTTATGAAAGAGGATAACAAGTCCTCCTAACGAAATAAAACAGAGGCAGAGTCTTAATGAAATAAACATATATCCTAATAAAGCAAGAATCACTTTCACTGTTGGTAAATCTAGTAATCATTTTATCCCAATGTGTTTTGTACCCATAATATCTCCCTCTGACTTGCTGTGTAAGGGGACTGAAGTGACCTTAAACCCAGCAAGAATTGAAGAGAACCTCAATCATTTTCAACTGAAAATTCAATGGACCTACCTTGCGAATTTGACTATTTGGAAAATCTTCAAAAGCATCTGATTGCTTTATGTGAGACCTTGACTCTTGTGATGCAGCAACTTGTTGACGACTTTGAGATGATGATGATGATGATGCCTTTTCTTTAGAAGCAGGTTTTGGAGATATGTTTCCTGACTTAATAGCAGCAAGAACATCCCCTTTCAGCAGGATTCCATAAGGACCAGATGCCTTCAATGTTGATGCATCCAATCCATATTCTGTGATTAGCAACTTCGCAGCTGGACTGATCCTCCTTGCACCAGTTTTCTGTGGTGCACCCTCACTTCTAGTGTCATGGCGGCTGGTGGCCTTCTCCTGTTGGCTTGCTGAACTACTGCTAACCGAATTCTTTACAATTTCAATATCATTTGCATCTTCAACCTTGTTAGAAAGCACGCAGCATAAGTATTTCCATATACTCTGGTGCTTTTTAAAATGATAACAAAGGGTAGCGCTTTTGATAAACCAATTAAATAATTATCTATCATTTGGTCAAAGAGTTCCGTAATATAATTGCAAGATAAGATGGATAAAACATTAGGCATCTACCTCAACCAAACATATTTCACAATTTCTAGCCAGAAGGATAAGTTACGCAACTTTTTTTTTTTTAGATTAAAGAAGTTACACAATTATTCAAGCATTATCAGTCACACTTACTGTTATTGCAATAGGTTCTCCCACCACCACATCCTTTGAACCTTCGGATGCTAGTATCTTAGCCAGATATCTAGAATCCACATTATACCAAAAAAATTAAGGCTGTCAATATCTTTATAGAAAAAATTATTAGAAGAAAGAAAATACAAATAAGGCTTATGCCAAAATTAACAAAATAAAAAGCATAATTTATACATAAAGATTGGGCCAGCAATTCAAGAACTCTGACTGAACACCAAACACGCTAAATAAAAAGATATTACTATTATCTACTATATAATCAGGGATGAAAGAGATTATTCCTGTGAAGACACCATTCCCAGGTTTTACTTTGTGGAACTTTAATATACTGCTTGACATAATTCAATAATTACCTTTTAACAAGGAAATGTTGCATATAAACACTTCTGTAACATATAAGACATATTGTTAACTATGTCTATAATTCACATAACACGGCCAAGTGTTCACTACATTTAAACATTATTTAAAATGTAGTATCTAAGTCAATAGATTTTTTTTCTAACAAAAATTCAGCATGTTGCCATATACATTACATAGGGACATTGCCTAGTCAGATACCAAACAAAATTCATATTTACATCGTATAATTTTAGGCATAGGGAAAGGCTATTACCCCTCTTCAAGACTCTCAAATTCAAGGGTTGCTTTGTCTGTCTCTATCTCACATAATATATCACCCACTTCTATCTGTTAAATCAATTAGATATTAATGTTTAGGGAAAAAAGGGACAAAAAATATGTTAATTAGTATCCAAATCCTTCACAGTTTAGAAAATTAACAAATCATTACGAAAAAAGTATCTCTCAAAACCTCATGTTAAAACATAACTCACCTTGTCTCCTTCTTTCTTTCTCCATTTAGCAATGTTTCCTTGGTTCTGTACAGAAAGTAGAAAATTTGAAGCCTCCATGAAAGGAAAGAAATTTCAAGTTGGCAGTAAGAACAAAAAGTCGCATCAAAATGTTCTCACCATCGTTGGGGACAAAGCTGGCATACCAAGAAGGACATGAGGTGGGAGTCCTGATGCGTTAATCTTAATGGAAGTTGATTCTGATTTGCTCTCCTCATGTGTGACACCTAGATGAGTTGATGTTTTCTCCTTAACTCTTGCCTCATCCACCACAGAAGCAGGAACATTTTGGATATCATTTGGATCCTCAACCTTGTCAAGGTTCATAGTTAGTTCTTACACTACCAAATAATTAAAATAAAATAAAAAGTCATTTAAAACCACAGTGTTGCAGTCCCACGTCGGATGCCTGAGTTGGTCTATGGGGGTTTATAAGCTTCTTATGCTCCTTCCCCCCTTAAGCTAGCTTTTGAGGGTGAATTCTACCTAAGGGTGGCTGCCTCAATTTCAACACACACAAATAGAAAGTTCAAAATATGATCATGGTCATACCATGAAAGAACATTTTGCATTTAAGACATATGATTTACCAAAATCACAACATCTAAACTAATCTAGTGGGACATAAGACCTAAATGAACGTTTCAGAAAACACAGTTTGTTATTTATGCCATTGTTGTTAAATTATTTTTTTCATATTTTATTTTTGTCTTCAATCCAGATAAAGTTTTACTGGACTGGTGCAGATAAGGCATGAAAAAACAATCTGATTCTGAATTCAGATCAAAGGAACAAAGTGTATATTGAGAAGTAGTTATTTAGCACCTTAGAAACCAGGCCCGGGGGGCCTAAACCAATAACGCATGCATGTTGAGATAAATAAAGAGAATAATGAAGTCAATTTTATCAAGAATACAGCATAAAATCTTCAGTAGTGAAAAGAAATTTTGAAGGAACAACAAAATCAATTAATAGTTGTCTAGAAACAGTACATCTACTTATGTTTATGAACTGCAATATTGTTTAAATTAAACTTCGCATCAACTTCCAGCAAACATCAATCATGCAGCAATCCAAACTTAACGATGGCTTACTGTTATTGCAATTGGTTGTCCCACAGGCACATCCTTTGAACCGTCAGGTACCAATATCTTAGCCAAAAATCTGCAGAACTCAATTACCATAACAATCACATTTTCTCATGCACCAAAAATTTGCATTGCCTCATATATGATTCTATGAACTAGGGTCAAAATCAGTCAAGCACACTGAACCATGAAATCACCCAAGGCCAAAATGGGCAATCATTTCATCAAAAAAATTTATAATGTAAAATTTTAAAATATATATATATATATATATATATATATATATATGTGTGTGTGTGTGTGTGTGTGTATAGACACACACACATATATATCTGATATTGTTGTCTAAAGTGAACCTATGTGCATTAGGCATGCCAAGTAAAACAGAAGAAATCATAGTGGAAAAACAATGAATTACTCCAATAATAATGGGTGGTTTTCTCCATATTTATTGTTAAGTGTTAACTGAGCAATGCAATTGACAGCCACTAAATTATAATGTACTATTCTTGGGTCCTTACTCATTAGTTACTAATCTGAAGTTTTAAGTTTGAGTGACACACAGACACGGTCTCAAAGCACCAAGTGCCTAAAGTTTGATCTTTCCCACCCAAGTCTTATGATTGAGTTTCAGTTCGTTAGTGGAAATATCAGCACTAGCTAGTGCTGTGGCTATACTTTGTTCACACTTCAGGTCTTACAGACTCTTAGGTGAAAGGACATGCCAAATTGATAAAATCAATTCCAGAGCCTTCAGTTAACAACTTAAGAATTAATGTCCAGTGGTTGTTTGACAACAAAATAGGAAATAGTAATTGATAAAGTTAGAAAATGGCATCAAACAGAGGGTGTTTATTGTTGAAATTGGTGCCTCAAATGCTTATTGAGTATCTTAGAGCTTATAGTAGAGTTGTAATTGAAATGAGCATTTATTGTGCCATTCCAGATAACATTTGAGCTTGATTTAAGGAATGAAGCCCAAAAATAAAAGGATAATTTATTATTATTTGAGCTCAAATTTGAGTCCTAATATGTCCAATTAACAAGCTTGAAGTTTATATAGGCATACATACTTGCTTACAAAATTATTGTAATTAGAAATGTACTTGTAAATTTGTTTAGTTTGTAATTTGAATATATACTTTTAGCGTGCGCAGGCACGCACACTAATTTTTCAATAAGATCACTCTCTTTGGTGAAGTACAAAGCTTGATTGAAATAATAAAAGGTTCATTCAACAATTTTCCTTTTCCTTTATTATTATGTTTTTCTTTTGAGTGTGTTTAAACTTTATCCTTGATATTTTGTCAATATTGTTCTGAAAAAACATCTTTACTAACTTAATATTTAATTATTTTTTGAGCTTCAACTTGAATATTTGACACATTCATAAGAAGCTCATAAAAATTATTTAAATTAAGCTCAAGCTACAGCTCAAATGCAAGATCTGAAAATTTTAATCAAATTAAATTCAAATAACAAGGTGTTAGACCTAAATTTGATTCAATCCAAGTACTGCCCCGGTTTAAAGTCCTACTAGAGTGTTGAAACACGAATCCTCAGTCTGTTGGTCTCTCAAGAACTCTATGTTCATAAGCATGTGTATACCTTCTCAATGATATTTCTGATTTGTTACTTAACCCCAAAAAACTATTAAGCGAAGATACTCATTTTCTAGAACAAAAAGAAACCTTAATATACAGAGTTTAAAGTACAGGTCATCTGATCCAAAACTTACAAGGAAAAGAGTAAAATGAAACAAGAGAATTACCCCTCTTCAAGACTTTCAAATTCAAGAGTGGCTTTGTCAGTCTCAATTTCACATATTACATCACCCACTTCAATCTGTTATATTAATCAGTAGCCAGGACAGCATAATCAATTGATTAAATAGAAGTCAATCTCTTATCTAATCAAAACAAACAAAAACGTAACTGCAACTATCAAATGAAAGAATATTTTATCATAACTGACCTTATCTCCTTCCTTCTTCCTCCATTTTGCAATGTTACCTTGGCTCTGAAATCATGAGATGAGGTCAACCAAAACTCCATGGAAACAATAAAAGGAATAGAGATAAGACAATGAAGAGAAAAAATGTGTCGTTCTCACAAGCTCACCATTGTGGGTGATAAAGCAGGCATCTGAAGGATCAGATGAGAAGAATCTACAAAAATTATGCGATAGGTGATCAATGTAAGAACATAATCAGAAGTACATGACTGAATATTTTTGCCAATTATGCCCTTTCATTACTACAATTTATTAAAATATTAAAAACATCTAAAATAACCTAATGCATGTACACTTGTAGAGATTAGAATAAAATTATTCATGGACCTTCTCTTAATAATTTAAGTTGTTGTTTGAAGTGATCCTTAGCAAGGTATCAAAGCCTCTATGACCAAGTGGTCAATAATTCGATCCTTGCTGCCCCCAATCTTCACAATTAAATTAAAATTTTAGCACAAGGTATGCTGGGATTGTGCTTTGTTGGTTTGTCCACGCTTCAAGCCCAGAAGTGGGATTCACATGTGGGAGCTTGTTAGAAATTATAATAAAACTATTTATGAGCCTTCTCCTACTAGTTTAAGTTGTTGGGTTGAAGTAGTCCTTAACATGTTAAAAAGTTATCTTCTAATTAAATTAGTCGTCTAGTTTTATTAGTTATAATATTACTTTATATTTCAGCTTATCTCTAGGAGTATGATCCTACTCAACCAGGCTTGAAAGCATTGTTTAGGGAAGAGCTGAGCTTTATGTGTGGTTTTTGTGCTCCTTATTAGTGTTTGGGTGGTTATTTTAATGATGTTAGGTCCCCTAATGAGAAATTAGGAGATGGGTGGGTTACTTCTACTATGAGGGGCTTTGATGCTTTTATACACGAATGTGAGCTTAGAGATATTCCTCTTGTGAATGATCTATTTAATTGGTTGGTTAATAGAGGGTATACTACTTCCTCTCGGTTGGATAGATTCATGTTTACAAGTGCATGGGAGGATATGTTCCCAGATCTTGTGCAGGAAGTTTTACCCCATTCAGTTTCCGACCATTTCCCCATTGTTTTGGAATCTTGAAAGGTGAAATGGGGTCCTACTCCATTCTGGTTTCAGAACATGTGGACAATGCATCACAATTTTTCAGATTTTGTGAAAGAAGTGTGACAAGATACTAGGGTGAAGGGGTAGGGAGGGTTTAAATTTATGAGGAAGTTAAAGGTGTTTAAGGAGAAGCCAAAGGTTTGGAACGAGAGGTTGGGGATACTAGAATTAGAAAAGAAGAGATAATCAATGAGCTTGTGACTCTTTAGACAAATTAATGGTAGAAGGTGGGTTACCCATTCGAAAATCTGTTCTAAGAAATGACTTAAGGAAACTTCTTCTAGGGAAGATATCGGTTGGAGACAAAAGTCTAGGATCCAGTGGACTAAAGAAAGTGATGCTAACTCCAAGCTTTTTCAGAGTGGCTACAGGTAGAATGAGAAGGAGTTTGATTAAAGAATTAAAGCTTGAGGATAGGAAGCATATTAGGGAAATTGGTGCCATTGTCGATGAAATTTTATTTTGATCTTTATGTAAATGATTTCCCAAATGAGCCTTTTCTAGAAGTGGCTTGGAGAGCTATTACTAAAGGAAAAGCTATTTGATTAGAAAGGCCTTTTGAGGAAGAGGAAGTCACGAGTGATGTGTGGGGTATGAATAAGGAAAAATCCCAAGATCTTATGGTTTACTATCATTTTCATCAAAAGCTGTTGGGATACAATTAAGTTAAATCTCTTGAAGGTTTTTTGAGGAATTCCATAAAAATGATAAGATAGGGTTAAGCATGAATTCTACTTTAATCACACTAGTGCCAAAAAAGGATAGATCCATACTGGTGAAGGATTATAGGCCCATCAGTTTGGTCACAAGTGTGTATAAGCGTATTACCAAAGTTCTTAAAGGTTAGGTTGAACCAGGTCCTACAGATACTACAACTTGGGATCCGAGTGCGATTATCTCAGGTAGGCAGATTCTTGATGCCGCTTTGATAGCTAATGAGGTAGTGGTCAGGAAAGCATGGTTTAGTCTTAAAGTTATATTTTGAGAAACCATATGACCGAGTTAGTTGGAGCTTTATAGGCCGTTTTGGATTGTAAAGGTTTTGGGGCAAAATGGATGAGGTGGGTATCGCGTTGTCTTTCTTCTACAACTTTCTCAATAATAGCAGATAAGGAACCGAAGTTTTGGTTTTGGGGGCAAAAAGGAGTCAAGAAAGGGGATCTTTTATCTCCTTTTTTCTTTACCTTATGGGTGGATGTGCTTAGTAGGTTGCTTATGAGGGCAGTGCATAGAACTCTTATCAAGGGTATTCAGGTAAGGTCAAAGGAAACTATAG
This sequence comes from Ceratonia siliqua, assembly GCA_034509205.1. Lineage (NCBI taxonomy): Eukaryota > Viridiplantae > Streptophyta > Magnoliopsida > Fabales > Fabaceae > Ceratonia > Ceratonia siliqua. The sequence continues at coordinate 8,161 of JASKGM010078511.1, forward strand.
TAACCCACCTTCAATTTGCAAGAGATACTGTTATTTTCTTAGAAAAGAGTGAGTTGGGCAGTATTAATGTTTATATGGATACTCTTTCCTCTTGGGCTACTCTAGCAAGGTGCGGCCTCTCACTTATCTAGGTGCTCCTCTTGGAGGAAACCCACAAGCTATGCGGTGGGTGTCTAAGAGTTTAGATTGTTGGAAAGGATCCTTTTTTCTTTGCATGGTCGTAGAACAGTTATTTAGACCTATTTATCTAGTATCCCCATTTACTTTCTATCCCCCTCTCGCATTCTAGTGGGCAGTTGCACGTTGGCTAGAGAAGATAATGCAAGATTTTCTTTGTTCTAGTATGGGTGACATTAGAAGGGACCATCTTGTAAGTTGGGAGATATATTGTAGGCCAAAGAGTGAAGGGGGTTTGGCCCTTGGTAATTTGGTGTTTAAAAACATTGCATTAGCAGTAAATGGCTCCAGCGTTTTCCTCTAGAAACTACATCTTTATGGCATTAGGTTATTGGGAACTAGTATGGTTTGGATAAAAATGGGTGGGATGCCAAATTGGCGATTTCTGCTACTCATGTAAGCCCTTGGAAGTTTATCTCTTGTTAACAATATACTATAGACATAAAGACTAAAATACCCTTAATAACATAACTTAATTACTCTTAACACTCCCCCTCAAGTTGGAGCATATATATCAATCACGCCCAGCTTGTTACAAATGTATTTGACCCGATTCCCATTAAGAGCTTTCGTGAAAATGTCAGCTAATTGTTCACCAATCCTTCCTAAATTTTCTCTCGAATAAAGTGACAATCAGTTTCAATACGTTTCGTTTTCTTGTAAAAGATAGGAATGGATGCAATACGGATTGCCGCCTGATTGTCACACCACATCTTCATAGGTTCAGAACTTTGGAAACCAACCTCACTTAACAATTTAGACACCTACATGAATTCACACAGGTTACTTAAGCCATGGCCTGATACTCAGACTTTGCACTCAACTTTGATACCATATTCTGCTTCTTACTCTTCCAAAATACAAGATTTCTTCTAACAAAAACACAACACCTAGATGTGGACCGTCTATCTACGAGGGAACTTGCCCAATTAGTATCTAAAAAGCCTTCCCTAACAATGTCCATGATCACTATAAAGAACCCCACGTTCTGGTGTACCTTTTAAGTACCGAAGTATATTTTTAACTGCATCATAGTCATCGGTACGAGATTAAGACATAAATTGGTTATACTTACTACAAATGAGATATCTAGATGAGTCACAGTAAGATTATCAAAAGGATAAATGTATTATCTCTTGTGTTGTAACTTACAATCAGAGGGGTGAATTTATACACCCAAGCAATATCAATCTACTCCTAAATATAAGCAAGGAATAAATGCTAATTAAGAAAGGAATGCTAATTACGGGGAAAGGATTAGGGACTTAATTACAGGGGACAGTCAAATCAGATCAAATAACAATCAAGCAAATCAACAGCTGTTACATGGAACTTAATTACACATTTTCCACACTCCCCCTCAAGCTGGTGAGTAGAAATCTTCCATTCCCAACTTGAATGTAATTGCATTGAACTGTTGAGTGTTTAGTCCTTTTGTAAGGACATCTGCCAGTTGACTTCCAGATGGAACATAAGGTGTACATATCAAGCCGCTGTCAAGTTTCTCTTTAATGAAATGTCAATCAATCCCTATGTGCTTGGTCTTATCATGCTGTACTGGATTATGGGCAATGCTTATTGCTGGCTTGTTATCACAATACAGTCTCACAGATCCATTCCACTCGATTTTTAAGTCTTCAAGAATGATGTTTAGCCAAAGCAACTCACAAATTCCTTGAGCCATTGCTCAAAATTCAGCCTCTGCGCTAGACCTAGCGACAACATTTTGCTTCTTACTCCTCCACATCACAAGGTTCCCACCCAGAAATGTACAGTATCCTGATGTTGATCTTCTATCCGTAGGAGATCATGCATAATCAGCATCAGTATATGCTTCTAGATCCAGGCTAAGGTTTCTTTTAAATAGAGTTCCTTTTCCTGGATTAGCTCTCAGATAGTGTAGTATTCGATAGGTAGCTCGTAAGTGAGCTTCCCTAGGGTCATGCATGAACTGGCTGACTACACTTACTGAGTATGCAATATCTGGTCTTGTGTGTATAGATAGATGAGTTTTTCAACCAACCTCTGGTACATTTCCCTATCAACCGTAGGATCTTCAGTAGCTTCTCCAAGCTTATGGCTAGGATCTATAGGAGTTGGAGCTGGTTTACATGCCAATTGTCCTGTCTCTCTAAGAAGATCTGTGACATACTTCTGTTGAGAGATAAAAATCCCTTGTCTTAAGTGAGCCACCTCAATTTCAAGAAAGTATTTTAACCTTCCCAACTCCTTTATCTCATTCTTTAATTAAACACTCTTTTATCGCTAATCTCTCCCTTTCTTCACTTCCAGTTATGATTATGTCATCAACATATACTAGCAATACTGTTACTCCCCCTGTTTTGGAGTGTTTAACGAAAAGAGTATAATCCCCTTAACTTTGCTTTTATCCCATAGAAATCACAACCTTGGCAAATCTTCCAAACCAAGCTCTAGGTGATTGCTTAAGGCCGTAGAAGGCCTTCTTTAGCCTACACACTTTATTTCTCCCTACATTTTCGTTGAAACCAAGAGGGACACACATATATATTTCCTCTTCTAAGTCCCCATGCAAAAAAGCATTATTCACATCAAACTGCTGACGTTCCCATTCAAAATGCGCTGCTAGAGATAGAAGGACTCTCACAGTGTTCAATTTGGCAACCGGGGCAAAGGTCTCCTGGTAATTTACCCCATATGTCTAAGTGTATCCTTTTGCTACAAGTCTATCTTTATATCTATCTAGGGATCCATCTGCTTTGTACTTTACAGTGAACACCCATTTACATCCAACTGGTTTCTTTCCATTATGTAAATCAACTAGTTCCCAAGTTCTATTTTTTTCAAGAGCGTCCATTTCAACTCTCATTGCTTTCCTCCACTCCTCCTTGGATAAAGCCTCAGATAAGGTATTGGGTATGGAAATAGTGTTTAGGCTAGTGAGGAAGGCCTGATGGTGAGGTGAGAAATTTTGGAAGGATACTAAGTGAGATAAAGGATATAAGGGTCTTTTTGTACACTCTTGGGTTCCTTTCCGTTTTGCAATAGGAAGAAAAATATCACTGTTTGAAATTTATGGTTCAATGGGTTCACTCTGGAAATTTCAATGCACTCACTTTGAGAAAGAAGTTCAGAATTTTTATTTACCTTAGGATTCAAATTGGAATCTTGAACTTGTGTTAGATCAGAAGTGGTTGCTTTCTTCCTTGAATACATCATCTCATATTTTCTATTATCACTATCAGTATTATCCGTAATCCTATCAGGGCCAGAATCGATTAGAGAGTTAGGTTTAGATGGTTGGCTGGGAAGAGAAGATAAGGCGGATAAGTCAAAAAATTCCTTATCTTCAACACTTACTGACTCTCCCTGAAGGTAAGGTTGGGAAAAATAAGGTTTCCCCTCCGCAAAGGTGACATCAGCGAATATATGGATTTTTTTGGTGGGGGGATGATAGTACTTATAACCTCGCTAAGTAGAAGAATATCCGATAAAGATGCATTTAATGGCACGAGGTTCAGGTTTCCCTCTTTGGTGACTATGGACATGAACATAGGAAGTAGAGCCAAATATCCGAGGGGTGAGATGGTTGGTGGATCGTACATCAGGATAGAATTGAGAGAGAGTATCCATTGGACTTTTAGACTCAAGTATACGAGATGGTAACCGATTGATCATATAAGCAGATGTGAGAATAGCTTCCCCCTAATAGGATTTTGGTACATTTTGGTGAAAGAGAAGGGTTCTGATAGTGTTTAGGAGCTGCCCATTTTTTCATTTTGCTACCCCATTTTGTTGAGGGGTATTGACAAAGGAGGACTCATGGATAATAATACCCTCCATTTGGAAATAAGAGGATAGAGTTTGATTGAAATAGTCTTTCGCATTATCAAATCGAAATCATTTGATTTTGGTACCAAATTGATTGTATCATGGAGAAAAAATTGAGTAGGATATGGCCCACATCAGACTTATGTTTTAGCAAAAATAACAAGGTTACTGATATGAAATCAGTTGTAGCAACTCGGATCAACAATCCAAGAACCCAAATGCAAGTGCTCTAAACCAAAGAAACACATCCGCGATAAACTGATATATTGATTTAACAGCAAAACCAGCTCGCGCAATAACCTCCAACAGAGAAGTATCAATGAAACAGTAACACCTAAAGATAAGAGGGTGTTCGAGAGAATTTTTTGATCCGAGTTTTTTGATATCCCCTCTAGGTTACGGCTACCCACCTAAAGAGGCCAGAGGCATTACACAAAACGACCATTGTAAACACCTAACTTTATCCAAGAATTTATTAAACAAAATTAAAAAGTGAAATTCAAAAAATAGAAATTAAATAATAATAAAAAAAAGGGATAAAAAGAAATAGTCCAAAATCAATTTTTCTAGTAGCAAAAAAGGGGCCAGCCCAATGCACAAAAAAAAAGAAGGAGTAATAGCCCAACAAGCCCAATAGCCCAGTCTAGAAGGAGGCCCAAACCGGTCCACCAACCCGACCCGACCCGGTCACACCCGCCTGACCCGGTTCAAACAAATCCCTAAATCCCTAAAATCCTTTCCTCCCCGCGTCCCAGTCACCCCGCGATCCCCTCTGCACCTAACCTCTCGGCACCATCTCCTCCCTTTCTGCCATAATCACAGCACCGCCACCCATCTTTTATTTCTTCTCTAAATCACCGGCAAATTCCTCTCCTTCACTATCAAACGTGGAACCAAACGCTGGAAATCAGAGGTTTGACTGTCTTGACTTGAATCGCGCCATAGGGGAAGGGGAGTTGATTAGGATCATTGGCTATAAAAGGGATCAAAGACACCCAAGAAAAGGGGACCGAGAGCATTAGGAAGAGGAGAGAGCTATCGCGACGACGCGGGCAAACCAAGAGCCAAGCAGAGGGGCTTGAAACAAAAGAAGAAAACCGAGAGCCAAGACCGAGAGCGTTAGCGAGAGAGGAGATCAGAAAGGGGACGAATTCTTTTGGGAAGCCTCAAATTGCAGAAGGTTACTAACGTAGCTGGGAGCATTGGAACAGAAGAAGAAGAACAAACCCGAGATTGAATCTAGTGGATTTCTAAAAGGTCCTTATATGTACATACACGCTTTTCGTTTGTTCTGTTTATTTTTCTGGATGGAGAGGAATGCTATGACTCAATTTGTTTGTGGGGGTTTAATTCTGGTTTAGCTCCAAAGATAGGTTCACTGGTCACTCTGATTTACTTGGGATTGTTGCTTCTTGATTATCTCATGCTTTTGTCAGTAAGAAGTTTAAATTGGAAAATTAAGTCTGGATTTTTATTCTGATTTGATTTTGATTGTTCATATGGGATGCGAATTTTGATCTCAGCAAGTTGCTTTTTGATGGGTAGGTTGAATTAAAATATAGTATGGATGCACATATACTCTTTATGTTAACATAATTTAATTTGTGCTTTCAAAGTTTATTCTGGTTAAAGACGTAAGGTTGATCCAGGTATTCTATCTGTCCAATCTATCCTATATTGTGGGTTCTATGTGTCATTACATTGGGTTTAACTTTACCTTGGTTTGATGCTGACTTTGGTAGCATTAGTCAATTTTGCGCTGTTCTGTTTGTTTGTAGAGTAGTCAACTATGAGTTTAACCTGTTATGCTCATTTTATGTAATTTAATTTTGATTAATCGGTACTGGCCACTGGTGTATTGATTCTTTGACACATAGATCAGTTTAATAGTGTAATTCTGGGAAACATGGTTGAGCCTGTTCTTAAATGATATGAACCTTGGAAATATGTTTGGTCATTACCTGAGGGTATCAGTCAGTACTCTCTACTTACTTAAAGTTGATTCTGGCATGATCATTTTGACACCCTGAAGATCTTACTTTGGTATTAACTCTGCCAATATCTTCTGCTTGTGTGAAATTATTTGGCCTAAAGGATGTCAATTTTATCATTTTGTCAACTTGAGTTTGAAAGTAATCTCAGTATCATGTTAAGCTGGATTTTGATGTTGTCTAGTTTGAATTAACCAGTTTGCCTTGTTCTATACAGATTAATGATGAAAGGTTTGGTGATACCTTTGAATGACATTAATGATAGAGTATTTGGAGATTGTCATGTTAATTTAGCTGTGTGTGGAATTGAGTTGAGTAATATGTATGTTGTGGGACTCTACTTCTTATTAAGTCATTCATCCATTTTATTCTCATCTAGAAGTAACATAGTTAGCAATTAAGTATGACAAAATTTTTAATCAAGCGTGCCCATTGCTTTGTTGATTGGATTTAATCAGATTGGATTTAATCAGGTCATTTCAGTTGAGCATATCATTGGTGATTTAAATGAAAGTGCATTGCCTTAATCATGCCACTACTAATGTACTTCACTAAATATGGTACTACGAATTTGATGTGAATATGCTATCATGAATTTAATTTAATTATGGTGTTGTGATGATTTCATTAACAATAAATGGATGCCTTTTATTTCGGTATCTATGTATACATAGGAACTCTCCAGGTAGGGTATGAAAATTGGTTGTGTAAGTATTACCTTTGTCATTTGTGCCCAGGATATCTCTTCTATTCATTTCATATAGTACAGTAGATGATTTCGCCTCATTACTGTTCATAATTGATCTCCATCATGTTGTTTTAATAATAAAGAATAAAGATATGACATAAAAAAAAAAA
>JASKGM010078531.1:1509-13877 GCA_034509205.1 Ceratonia siliqua
TAAATATAAAATAAAATAAAACTCAATACTTAAAAAAAATGTAAAAAAAAGAGTAAAAAACTCAAAAAAATACAAACGAAAATAATTAAATAAATAAATTAAAAAAACCCAAATATACCATCAAGATGTAGAAAATTGTTAGTTGTAGGTGGATAAGTGAGTGGATTAGTTAGTGGGGGAGGTTGTGTTTTGGATTGAACTGAAAAGATGGAGCTTCCAAATTCCTTAAACTTTCCTTTCAAACTTCTCTTTTCCAATGTTTCCCGTGACTCCCACTCTCCCTCTCCTGCTGCCCCATGATTCCACAGTCTTCAGTTCTTCACTGCTTTTTCCACTTAAATCCAAATCCCATCCTCCTAACCAATTTGTTTCAAAATCAATTTAAATTGATTGGGACTTATTGAGGTGGTCCCAAACCAAATCTATTTTTTATTTTTTTATTTTGCTTTCCAGTAAAACATCTAATTTTGTGTTTTTTTTTCATAGCAAAAAAATAAAATTTGCTATTTTCTAAAACAATTTTATGTCTTGGCCAAATATATATATATATATATAAAAGAAAAAACTCTCCTTCGCAACACAGCAACATGTTCACAATCCCTAACTCCACACTGCATAGTTAACTGCTTTGAGAATAGTCATTTTGGGACTTGGGCTTATGACAGACCGAAAACTATAGCCTGGGTTTTTGGGCTATTCGTACCAAATGGTCCAACTAATGAACTATCCAGTGACAGTGTCCAAGCCCAATTGCTCATTTCAATCCTTTCACTTTGTAATTTATCAACGAAAGCCCATTCCACGATTCTAATTATACCTTATGCAATTCAGCAGGAGACAATTTTGTGTTGTTTTGTTTTTTCTTTCAAAGGAAGAATGATTGTAAATCACTTGATTATACTTAGTTTTTAATGTAGTTTTCATATACTTAAACATAACACCTGGCACTGTAAATGTTGAATGTCTTCCCTATCCCACCAAATATTTGCAAGAATTTAAGTTACTAAGGTCATGTTTAGTGTGCTGCATATAATAAGATTATATTGTATAAGAGATATTGGATAATATTATATAAACTATCCATTTGATAAGTTTTTATACTATTATGTATTTGTTGTGATAACGCATAACATAATCCTATCATTTGTTTGCTGATGAACTATACAAGACCAGATATGATAAAAGTTTGATTGTTTTAACTAAAACACACTTAGAAGTTTTTCACAACTTTAAAATTCTTGTGTGAATATTAGACTAATAAATAATTTTAGTAAATTTAATAGTATTTTTTATATTATTTTGTGTTAAATCAAGCAAAAATAATTTTGATAAATTTCATGTTATTTTTAAAATTATTTTTGTTAAAATTAGACAAAAATAATTTTAGTAAATTTAGTGTTATTTATATATATATTTTTTTGTAAAAACTGACCAAAAAATAATTCTAGTAAATATAATTTTTTTTATATCTAAGGATATTTTGGTCAAAATAGTCAAACTTTTGTCCCTTCCAATCTTGTATGACCTTATCCCACCCCCTTCCCCATATTTTGTTATATAGTGGTCACAGTATAAAAAGTATTAGTCATGTAAACTTATGCAATCCTTCCTATGCACAAAATATCATATAAGACTAAATTATATTAGCTTATATCATTTTATTCAGTGTTATAAGGCACACCAAATGGGTAAGAGAGTGATGGCACTATAAATGTGGTAGGGTTAGGTTTTTCTTAAATTCGCTTCAAATTTGAACATATAAATTTTAGAGAAAAAGAAATAGAACAAATGAGTAGGTCTCACATTAGATGAATCAAGGCAGAAATAGAGAGGATCCAAATTTAATTTAAGGTGTAGTTATTTTTAAACGTATGATATGGAGGATTGAAACCAAGAGTTTTTATAAACTATTTAATGATTAAATTTGTGGATTAAGTATTTGGGACTAATTTTTAAAAAATAAAAATTGACTTGTAAGATCTTAACTTACACTTAAATCCAACACTTAACTAACATACTCAGGCGATGTGAGACTTCTTACACTCTCCCTTACATCGCCTGACATAGGCGTTAGCTCTAATACCGTTAAAGTTTAGATTAATTACCTGAATCTAACTTATTATTAAAAACTAACTTTGTAAGATCAGAATCAGTGGCTTTGAATATATTTAGCATTGCAGAAAACAGAAATAAACAGTATCTAATAGGAAAAAAAATGCAAAGTATAGACAAACAGAGCTAATAAATTGATATAGAGGAAATGCCGATTGTATTTTCATTTCTTCCCTCTATATTGAGTACAAACTGAAACTTGAGAGACCAACGAGAAACCAAAATGTACAACAATACTCGTTTCTTCATTTCAATTTGATTGCTAATTCTCTTCATTTTACACCAGAAACTCTTTCTCATACTTCACTTACAGTTGGTAAGAATCAACTAGCCAATCTAGCCTAGTGTAAAGATGGTGGATGCTTCACACAAGCCCACAAATTGATCCATTATACTCTGCATCTGCGTCTCTTTTCAATCATTACACTTAAGAGTTCCCTTAGGAAGAACAAGAGGTCTGCAATACAGAATTTTCAACTCTTGATGCGCCTCAATGCAAGGTAAGCCAGTAATCTGTAACCCACAAACATGAGAAACAACACACCAATGCTTCCTACAGGGTTGATTTGCCTCACCACATCTTCCTCAACAAATTTGCAGCTGGCCCTATCACTACCAGTACCTCCATGAGAGCAACCAAGTATATATGAGATTTTCTCCCCATCACCATATTGGATATTGATCAGCAGCCTATAACAGTAGAAAGTTGTGGATATATATTTAATCCAAGCCATACAAGATGGCACCTTGTGCACATAGTATCCACCTGTTAAGACAAATGCCAGCATTGTTACTGCCGCTACTGTGGAAGCCTGTTTGGCATCCATTATTGCTGCACCTAAAGCAAGGCCAAGACCTTGAGACACAAGCACGTATCCCAGAACTACCAACAAAGTCAAGAGAAAAGCCCACAAGTCAGGCTTTAATCCACCCATCCAGTAAGTCACAATGAGGAAAACCGTGGGAAGAAGAAGCTCCATGGGCAGGTCTCCAACAATGCGAGCCATAAAATAAGATGACAATGTGTACATACCAGAAGCCCGCTCTTTCATGAAGATGGCACGTTCTTGAGGGAATGCAAAAACTGAGTTGAAAGATGGGAAGACTCCCCAGAAGATAGAAATGAAGAAGAGTAGGCCAAGCCTATCTTGAATATCCCTGTAGTCTGAGTGCCACCACATTAAACCAGCTAATAGTGCAGCAGCAATAACTTGAAAGACTCTCAGAGTGTCAAAAGATTCATGCTTTCTTTCTTTGACGCTTCTTTGAAGAAGAATGCTGAATTGACTGAACCAATTAGATAAGCCAATTCTGTTATATCTACGTTCTTTGGAAGAGCTGATTTCCAAGGGATGGGTATTTTTTGTAGGAACACTGGCAGTGTCCATGCAGGCAGCTTTTATCTTGGGAGCTAGTACTGTGTTGTATGAATGTACTAGGTTCTGCTTTATGTTAGGCCTATCTCTTTCACTTACACCATCAACTTGGCAAACACCTGCAGAAAATAAGATCGAGCTCAACTAATTAACATCTACTTAGAAATTTCTTTTCCCCCAAAAAATAAATCACTGGTAATAAATACTCAGATAACAGTTTTACATGATGCACTATTTAAGAGAAGCTTAACTAATAATTTTAATTTTTCCAGATGAGATTCTAGTAACTATCATCACTGAATTTGAAGTGATTTCTGGTATCATTGATGATACTACAGCTTTTGTTAATTCTTAATTAGGAGAACAAGCATATTAGTGCAATGATGAGTAAAAACGAGTCAAAACACCATTATTGATTAAGTTCAAAGAGTTCATTCTATAGTTGCACACTTCAATTATGCAGTTGCATTTCTTAGTTAAATACTTAAATAAACCAAGTTGTCCAGTAGAGAAAACTGAGTATTATAATCCATTGGCCAGGAAAAAAAAAGGAAAAACGATATGTTTTGGATTGTATTCCATTTAAAAAACAAGAGGACTTTATTTTCATAGTCTCACTTTATTTTGCTTTTGGTTGGCAAGAAGTAGGTTATTCAATTTTAGGATAAAACGATAAGGAGCCACGACAGAGAGAGAGAGAGAGACTAGTAGTGATTAGAGACTGAACCTTCCTATGAAAGATCCTTATCTACGCAGTACATTATCTTATTAGAACCAATATGATTCAATCAAATAAACTATAGAAAATGATAGCTGTAGGGCGAGGGCCTACGGGACCATATATATTTGAAATCTAGCATTTTAATAGCAGAATCTTTTCACAGAAGAATATTGAAGCAAAAGAAAAGAATAGGAAAAGTAGGAGAAGGGACAAAAGTATAAAAAAAAATGAGCCGTAAATTAAAAGGAATAAGTGTTTGATTATTCCAAAGGGACAGATTAATTAGTGGCATAAACTTGCAAGACGTAAGAAGGATAGTGGAGGTTGTAAAAGCTGACTAATGTTGGTGTTATGGTGAGTCTCCACTAATACTGGTGCTGTCACTGAGGTTTGGGCCACCACTTAATTGCTCCCACTTTCATTTTGTATATATTATCAATTAACTATCTTTCTGTCAACATACTTAACTTTTGTGGGAGAAATGTTTATAAGGATGGAAGGCAGCCCAACACTTGTAGGTCTTCAAAAGATCCTAAGATATAAGATATTTAAAAAAGTTGGAGGAAAAGAGAAAAAGAAACAAAGTGAATGAGAAAGGGAATCGTCTGCCGAGTGTGGCCAAGATCATTGTCAAGAATTGAAGGTCAAATTTTGACATGTATAATGATGAATATGGAACAGCCCCCCAAGAGCATGTTCCTGAGATAGTCTCAAAAAATTTTGAGATAATTGTTGTATTTGATAATAATATTTTGTGTATTAAATAATTTTAAAACTGTGTCTCAAAATAATATGAAAAAAGTAAAATATTATTCTGAAATATGATATATTTAAAGAATTAAAAAATAACTATTCTAATATTTTTAAGAAACAATGTGCCAATGTACACGGAATGTGCAGGTGCCAAGAAAACAAACATCTAATATGGGAAAAGTGGTAAACAAGATGTTGATTATGGCCCAGAAACCCAACTTTAATACCACTACTATAGTTCAACCAAAGACTGAATCACCCAATAAAATACAGAACAACGATCGTGGATCAAAGATTATGAATTATGACCCCAATTATTTCAAAGGCAGACGTTGATTCAAAGTGCCACTTTTCCCAGTGCTCTTTTTATTAGCTTTAGTTTTTACAACAGATTGATGATTTCTCACGCTATCAATGTCGTAATCACCTTCTCCTCCCCCACCTCAATATCGACATTATAATCATGGTGCCCAAGAATCAATCAAGAGGGTTAACAGAGGCACAACCCTAATAATCTTTTAATGCCTAAGATTTTGAAACCCATACAAGATAAAGGTTCCTAGTCAAAGAGCACTTCTCTCACAGTTCTTCTGTGTATTAATCAATTATAGACTATGCTTAGTGACATAGCCAACTAATATATTCTTAAATGAAGCAACACTAACACTAATCCCGAAGACCAGATATCTAACGTAACTCCATTCCACTACTCGAGCATTTCCAGCTTTTCTATACCATATGTCACCTTCTCTTTTAAGTTATAACCATAAATTATAGAATCACTTTGACCCACGTGGCGGACTTTTTCAATGATAATTATATCTAATCCGGTCATAGCAAAAGCTTTTGACTACACTAGACCTTCAACAACCGCTAAGGGAATTCAATAAGAGAAAGAGGATCATCTCCCTTGATATAAACTTGAATAGAAATAAAGGAGAAGAATAAGAAAAGAAGCGAAGAATAAGAAAATTGTACATTTCGAAAAAAGAAATCCTAGCAAAAAGTTTAAATTTGTTTACTTAATTTTCCGTCGTCTGAATGTTACGAGTTTTAAATAATCACCGCTAAATATATATATTTTTTAAATAAGGAAGAATGTGAAAGGGGAAGAAAAAAGCACATGTACTAATCGAGGAGGCATTATATTCCAGCATAATTTTGAAAACAGACAGAGGAATTTGTAGTTAAATGCCATAACATAATATCACATACTAATATCTGCACCAAGTGGGGTACTTAATTTTCAATAATTTAAGGTATTTCTTTGTGTAAGTTTAGAAAATGACTTGTCATTGCCTACATTTCCCTATTATAAAATAAGTCAACTCGATCCACTGCCTATTTTCGACATCACAACAAAAGTAATTCAATTTGGTTCTGATGTGGTCCAAAGCATATTAGATCAAGTTATTCCTGTTGAAAAGGATATAGTTATGGTGAAATAGGGTCCATACCTCTACAAGTCCAAGAGTCAATTATATGAATCTTTATTATTTCCCATTCAAACAAGGAATAATTCCAGGCTCACATACAAAAATGACACGGAATGTGATTCGAAATTGAAAGCTTTCTTACAAGGAGAATTAGCTGTGTAATGGACTCAGGCTGCTGATATTTTTCCTTTTCTTAAATCACCTGAATTTCTAGCCTTTCACGGGGAGCTTGGTTTTTTTTTTTTGCAGGAAGTGGATCTATTTGATCATATCCCTTACTGCCCCAAAAGAACTAAATTCTAGTATAATACTATATATTTTGCGTAAGGTTCTCTCCATATCCTTCATAATTCATTACCTAAAGAAAATTATCCAACTAATTCATTTGAAATATGTGACATGAGGATTATGACTTTCTCACAGAAAAAAATGCTAGTTAACGTAAAGGGACAATCTCATGCTTCATTGGAGGAGATCAGTGGCTATTGTTTGGCCTTGTGGCCAAGATGAAACAGTGGGGAAGAAAAAAAAAACGAAAAAGAGGAAAAACTAGAAGCATAAGGAGTCAAATCAGATTGGCCCATGAAAAACAAAAGCTAACTGGCTAATAGAGGCAAGCAAAAGCAGAGGAAGCGACAGTCAGTTCCAATAAAAGAGGACACGTGGTATGCAATTTTTCCCAACAGAAAGCAGCCTAATGTGAAATGCAAAATTGAAAACCGAGTAAGTATCTAATCGATTTGTTCCACTGAAGCTGAGAAACCATTATCTTTTCCATCTTCAAACCCTGAAATAATTAATTTATATTTACGACCCCCTCGTCATCATCACCACCAGCACCTCCCCCACAACGGGTTTGGGCAATTTCATTTCCAAAATCTAGGAATGTGATGAAGTACCAGCAATTAGCTAGGAATAAGAATGCCAAGTCAGAAACCCCAAAACACTGTCGCATATATTGTCTGCCTGTATGAAGCTAAAGCTAGTGGAGGAAAAAAAAAATCTATAAATATTGAATCATAAGCAAGATGAATCAAACGCAGTTCAATTGTGGACCATAGTATGGGTGTTGTTCCATTAATGCCATCAATTATAACGACAAATTAAGTTTGCCAGGAGAAAGCATGGGGAAGTAGTCACATAATGTGTGCCACATGATGTTGTCCTACTTAATGACGCACCCATCGTATCCATATTCTACCCCCACACAATCACAACCAGTATTGACATAGAGATTCTGTAAATCTCATTACAGAGAGCATAATACTCTCAATAACAAGCACTTCCTGTTCATCTCCCTAAAATTAATTAATACCAAGTACTCATGCTGATTATAACCATAACCCAGAATCAATTCAACTTTTAAAGGTGGCAGACTGGCACTAGCCCACAAAAATAAGAAGCTACTAGTACTCAGTAAAGCAGAGAAGAGAGAAAAGAAAGGAGTAACAACAATCATATAAAGGGAAAAAAAGAAAGAAGTTGACGTACCGTTCGCGAGATCAAGCAGAAAATCCGCAGGGTTCATTGGGAAAGACGGCGTGAACCCAACCGACTTAAAGTAGCTCATGGCTTCGGTTCCCTTACCAAAATACAAACACTGCCCTTCTGACAACAGAAGCACGGCATCAAACATCCGGTAGACACGGCTGGAGGGCTGGTGCATGGACGTCACTATCGTCTTCCCCTTCTGCGCCAGCGACCCAAGCGTGGTCACGAGCCGATGCGCCGCCGTGGAGTCCAACCCCGAAGTGGGTTCATCGAGGATCAACAAACTCGGGTTGATCAGCATCTCGTGGGCGATGCCGACCCGCTTCCGCTCCCCACCGGAAACCCCACGAATGAAGCTGTTCCCAATGATGGTGTTCTCGCATTTCACCAGACCCAACTCGTCGATCACCGAGTCAGCCACGGAGATCTTCTCCTTCTTTGAGAGGGTTCTGGGGAGGCGAAGTAGGGAGCAGAAGATCAAGGTCTCCCGCACGGTAAGGTGAGGGTAGAGAACGTCGTCCTGAGTCACGAACCCGGTTCGGCGAAGAACGGTTTTACTGAGCTTGGCTCCGTTTGCGAGGATTGTTCCGGTGAGGCCGTGTCCTTGGAGTCTTCCTGCAATCGCGTTGAGAAGCGTCGACTTTCCGCTCCCTGATGGGCCCAAAATAGCTAGGATTTCTCCAGGCGACACCATCCCTGTTATACGGTTTAATATAACTCTCTCTTGCATCGTTGATCCCTGATCCGACGGTGACGAGCCATGAGTAGTAAACATACGCTTTATGCTCCCTCCTTCCTTGTTATCCATCTTCACTCGGTAACCCACGTCCATGAACTGCATGAAAAATTCAATTTACTTATAAAAAATAACATAACTCAATGATGACCGAGTCAAACTCATTCAATGTTCTATTATTATGTTTGATAACATTTATTTTTTTACATTAAATCTGAAATAATTGTTCTAAGTTGAGAAAATAAAATTGTAGCATAAAATAGAGTGGTTTGCAATTGCACGGTGATAAATAGTTAGTTAGGTAATTATAGGTAACAGGTACCTTGAGAGTGATTGGGTAAGAAGAAGACAATAAAGGAGGGAGGGCACGGGATTCCCGAGGGGCGTGTTTGGGAGGAGCGGTGGTTTGGGGTGAGTCTCCATTGGGAGTTTGTAGCGCACCAAACGCGGCTGTTGGGGAGGGGGTTGGCATTGTTTTCTCTGTACTTTTGGGGACAGAAGCAGCAGCCAGAGAGGAGTGAGATGAAGAGAAGGAAATGCATGAGAAGAAGAGAGGAAGGGAAGAGAAGAGGGTATTTAAGGAGGGGGATGAGGGCCAGGCCCATGGGAGTGCCACGTCAAAGTGGAAGAGCCAGAAGGGGGATGCTACGTGGCAGGAAAATGAGACAGTTGGAAGCATTTGAAGAGGTTCATGCAAAGTGCCCACTTTCCTCTCTCTCTCTCTCTCTCTCTTCTGATTCTTTCTATCTCTTGTGTTGATAATAAGAGAGAGAGAGAGAGAGAGAGAGAGAGAGAGAGAAGGAAAGTAGCTAAAAGGGGAGTGGGAGAGAGTGTGGAGCAATTAGTAGAGGCCATCACTTCCACCCCAGAATCTTAAATACTGTTCAGGCAGAAGCTGGGCAGCATCGCTCTGGCTTTCATTCGTAACTCACATGATATTTTCTTTTTTTTTAATTAATAGGTTTTAAAGGAAGTGTGAGAGAAAATGATAGTTGAAGCTTACATGTACGTACGTGTATCATGGATGAGGGTTTATGTCAAAATCTTAATTATTAGGATTTTTTAAATTAATTATTTTTTAGCGTTTTTAATAGTATATTCTGAAAAATGAAATTTTGTAAGAGAGTAATGCCAATTAAAGATATGAATGAAATTATGGGTATTGCTTAGATATGATGGTGGGTTTCCATTTCAAAGGGTGAGGCGTCAGGCATGGCCATTGAAAAGGAAGATGAATGGCTAGCATATGATTTTTGACTCTCATTTATTGCATGGCTCATCAAGAAAAATACCAATTTATTCTATATTGCTTACTTTTCATATTGGTGTAATGGTGTTAGGTGCTTAAGAATAAATTAATTATTCACTAACTCTTAAAAAAGGACAAAAGAAACACATTAAAAGGGTAATATATATAAGAATGATAATGATATATTAATTTAGTAATCTAATCCCATATTAGTATAAATACTTGAGTTATTCCCTAAAATATATGAAACATAAATTTTTAGAAATGAAGGTAAAATGTGTGATATTGGAAAGGGGGTTGGCTTTTTAATTTTATTTTTCTATAAAAAAGTGAGAGGGGTATTAAGCATTTAAACTATATATCACTACTTAAGTAACCCATTGGTTATATATATTGATTTCGATAGCTAAAATAATAGATGAATACAAAAAGTGTTTATAAAAAATTAATTTATTTTTACTTTTTAGAGGTTTATACAAAATATTTAGAATAAAAAATTCCAATATTCACAGAAACAATAATGCAAGAAGTAGCAACTTAATCTCAGAAATAAGAATAAAGAAATTAAAACCAAGCAAGTATAGCAACTTGTATATCTGCTGTTTAAGCAATAGTGGTCCTGGGTAAATAAATGAGAGGAAAAAAGGTGTAATTTAATTGTGAGAGAATGAGTGATTTGTAAGAAATATTAAATTTAATTATTTTTATCCTGAAATATTAAATTTAATTATATATATATAAACAATTCATTGGGCATGCATTTTGAATTTTATTTGATCGAGTAAATTATTTTTTTTATTACAAGTTGATTTTCTCCTAGTTATAAGTTAATTGTTTTAAACTTAAGACTAGTGGTGGAGCTAGAGTGTTTTGATTGGATGGGCTAAAGAGAAAAATTAATTAAACACATCAATAAAAATGTATTAATTATATGTAAGAATTAAAAACTCAAAATAGTCAAATATAATGCATAATATACAAACAAAAAAGAATTGTTAATTATAGAGAATTACTTACAATCATTCTCTAAGAAAATTATGCTCGACACTTTTTCATTTATTCAAATTCAGTTCTTATGAAATTTTTACTAAAATTAACGGTAATTTCTTTCTCAATATAAACAACTAAGGGGTATTTAAATGGACTTGTACTTTTTAATAAGTGCTTCAAATAGAAGTGCTAATTTAAAAACGAAAGCATATATTTGGTGTTTGGATATAGTTATGCAGAAGTGATTTTTAAAAAAAAAAATTATGTGTTGTGTTTAGATGCAAAATTGTAAAATTGATTTTGTACTAGTAAAATTACCAAAAGAGCATTTTAAAATAAAAAGTTTTATTATAATTTTAATCCATCTCCCCCACCCCTCATCAAAATCCAGGATTAGACTCTTCACATTTCAGCCTTAGTAGCCTTAAGATCTTCCCTAGAAAACCCCTCTTCAGCATTGTTAATCACCTTGCTTTGCATCTTCTCCTCCACCAACTTGGGCACCACAATCCTCAAAACCCCATCTTCAAGATGAGCCTTGATGTGATCCAAATCTGCATTTCCTAGCAATCTAAACTGCCTCCAGAACTTCCCATTCGTCCTTTCAACTCTGTGCCATTTCTCCCTTCCACTTCTTCCTTTACCTTCCTTTCTCTGCTGATCCTCAGCACTCTATTCTCTTCGATTTCGATTTCGATTTTGATCTTCTCGTCGTCCTTCTTCATCCTTGAAATGTCCAGAGCTATGGTGTGCACATAGGGGGTTTCCTTCCAATCAACTCGGGTTAGGGTTTGAAATGGGAGATGGTGATGAGGGTATTTTAGTCAAAATTATTCTCTTCTTCTATTGGAAAGTGTTTCTCCCAGAAGCTCAAAAATATGGCTTTCAAAATTAACACTTGCTTTTGCTTTTTTTTTTTTATTTAAAAAAAAGCACTTCTTAAAAAAGCCCCAGTCAAACAACCAGTTTACCCAAAAGCACTTTTTTTTTAAAAAAAAAGTATGTCCAGAGCTATGGTGTGCACATAGGGGGTTTCCTTCCAATCAACTCGGGTTAGGGCTAGAAATGGGAGATGGTGATGAGGTTATTTTAGTCAAAATTATTCTCTTATTCTATTGGAAAGTGTTTCTCCCAGAAGCTCAAAAATATGGCTTTCAAAATTAACACTTGCTTTTGCTTTTTTTTTTTTAAAAAAAAAAGCACTTCTTAAAAAAGCCCCAGTCAAACAACCAGTTTACCCAAAAGCACTTTTTTTTTTTTTTAAAAAAAAGCAACTTCTCATGAGGAGAAGCAGTTGCCAAATAGGCCCTAAGTTATTTGCAAGAAACTCATCATCCATTTTATTCTGAAATCTTGTTTTAATAGTTTTCATTGCTAAAAAAGCTATATCTGTAATTGCTGTAGATACCGAAAGAATGAATCAATCAATCAATCAAGTGATACATTTTTTATTTTCCTATTTCCATCAATCTTCGACATAATTGAGAAAGTATATGAATACCAT
>JASKGM010078531.1:17875-28835 GCA_034509205.1 Ceratonia siliqua
ATTATAAAATTATAAAATTATGTAAAATATTAAAGAATGAACTTTATATGATGTTATTATAAAATATAATTCTTCTTAAAATGATAATATGTATTTTGATAATTTTTTGTTAATTATTCACGTTTATTTTAATTGTAAGAATGTTGACTAATGTATTAGAATTATTTATTATTTAATAAAAAATAATGTAATGATCAATAATCCTGTAATATTAGCAAAGTATTAATATCATGTGGCCACTGAATAATATCTCTTTATTAAATATTATTGCATTAAAATATTAAAAAAGTTAAATCCTCCGTATAGATACTGTACTTGGCATCCATGATAGTTACTCCAAAAGAATCTGAATAGATTTAAAAATTAAATGTAGAAAAAATTATTATTTAATGTGTATACCAAAATTTTAAATAATACTATATATTCTTTATATATATATAATTATTATATTATAACCATAATATAATAATCATTTTTACAATATAATAATTATTTTTTATAATTGAATAATTATTTTTTATAAATTACAAAAGAAAAAATAGGTAAATAATATATGAGATTTGAGAATTTGAAAAAAAAAGGGTGCGATCATCGTATTGCCACATGGTATATTTATTCGAGGATTTGATGCCCATAAAATACAAATTACAAATTTTACCTAAATAAATACTAAATAATTTTTCATAAATATTAAAACATGCTTTGTTGATACAAATAAAATATATGATTTCCTCTACCAACTTCCCTAACTTTTTATTTTTTCTAAATTTAAATTTTAAATTTTAAATTTTAGGTTTTGTTTTGTTTTTTAAGTTTTTTATTTTAAAAAATAATTTAAAAGAATATAAGAAAAATAAAAAAATAAATGGAGATAATTATTTTGAATTATTTTTGTTATAAAATATTTTTTAATATTTTTAAAATTGTTTATAATTCTTTTAAATTATTTTTTAAAATAAAAATTTTTTAAAAATAAAAAATAAAAAAATTTAAATTTCTCCCCACCTTCATAAAATTGTCACCTAATTGGCTAATACTGAACTAAAAGCTGCCACACTGTGCTTGCTCCTTACTTTTCTTAAGCCAAATATAAAAATAGAAATAATTATTATTTCATAATTATTTATTTTAAATAATTTTATAATGTAAAATGCAAAGTTTCATGAAATATTCTTCTAAACTACAATATTTTTGAAAATACTAAAATTTAGTTTACTCTATGAAATTCAAAAGATATCCCGATATTATAATTTTCTTATACAAGTTATACATAAATTATTAAAATAATTATATTTGAATTTAATAAAAAAATTAAGTGAGATAACTTAAATTTGAATACTCGCACTCAATAATTTTTGTAAGTAGCATTACACTTATTAATTATTACTTTTTAATCATTTATTAAAATAATTACAAATTACATGAACTATGAATGTGCTAAATAATAAAGAGATAATTAATTTCTTTTACAAGCATATATATATATATATATATATATATATTAAACTTTGTTTTTAACGACAATCAACATATATTTAATTTTATAAGAAATCATTTTAAATTATAATATTTCTTATACACTTGAAAAAACAAAATAAACTAAAATAATATGAGAATTTGGTAGTTGGTTTTAAAAAAAAAGTTTAAAATAAGAACAGTGAAAGCATATAAAAATTGGTAAGTATACCTTACACTGCCTTACAGATTTAGAGATTTTGTTGCTAACGTTATTCAGTATATTTCTTAAAATTGTTATCAAACGCTTCAAAGTTTCAGTAAAAATTATGTATTTTTTAAAGTAAATTACTTCTATCAATAAGCCTTAATTATAAAGTTATTTTCTCTATTATAAAAATATATATAGAATTTTTTTAAAAGTTAAAAAAATATTATAATTTAATTTTAAATTTAAAAGTTGTTTATATATTTAAAATATTTTAGTGAAAGAAACTAAAATAATTTAGTATTTATTTTCTCTTAGTAATAATAATGTAAAATAAAAAAAAATTAAATAACTTTAAAATTTTTTTTTACAATCAATAATTTACAAAATTAATAAATAGATTGAATAATTTTTAAAATTTTTTTATAATCAATAATAAGTAAATTTAAAGTTTTCAATACTCGTTTTATATATATATAAATAATTTAGTTAAATTTAAATTTAAAATTTAATTAAGTTATAATATTTTTTTAAACTTCTAAAAAAAATTTTATATATATTTTTATAATAGATGTGATGGCAATATAATTAAGATATCATTGGAAAGAGGAAAGTGTAATTTTTTTTTATTTAACTTCAACTAATTTTGAATGTGCGAACACTTAAGTTTTAGAAATAACTCCAATTTAACTTTATTTTTTTTATAGAAGATTATCTATACTATTTATATATGACTTTGAACCTTTGTGATATTTTTCTCTGCTAAAATCACCCTATAAAAAAGTAGAGGGTAAAATGAATTTTCAAAATTTAAGAGATAGAGATAGTTAAATTATAAATGTTATTATATTTTAAGAGATAATGAAATGATATTATTATGGTTAAAAAATTATTAATGAATAATTTTAAAAAATAATTTAATTATTTTTATTTAAAATAATAATAAATAAAAAAGTAGATTGAGGTGTACTGTGGTTATCATTATTAACATATAGAAGTGACACGATGGTATTAAAAATAAGTGTTCTAATGGAGGATAAAGAAACATGATTAAGGCCCAAATACAGAATTGGGCTAACCATGACACTAAACGTCTAAAAGTCCAAAAAAGAAAAGGACAAACAACTAATATTGTCAATTTATAAATTTCAAAAACTCAAACAAATATTTGTTGCAGTACAAAAGAGGGAAGACAATATAAATGAAAGTGCAAATTAATTCATACATAAGATAATAAGTAAATAAAAATTATGAAAATAGAGTGCTCATCATATACTGCAAATTATTTTATGATTCTACATTCATTATAAGAAATCACAAACATTAATTTTATAAAAAAAGTTAACTTCATAAATTTAATAATATAATATTTAATTTTTATTTTTATTTTTAAAATGATATTCGACTTCTTTATAAAAGTATAAATATATTAATTTACCTTAATACTAATTTGGTTAAATTTTAAAAAGAAAAATAAATTGATATATTCATACTTTTATAAAATATCTTAATATCAATTCAAAAATAAAAAAGATGTCAAATGTTATATTATTAAATTTAAAAAAATATATAATTTACTAAATTCTCATGGGACAATTTGTAGTTTGTACACATAAAAATAGAATATTTATATCAAAATTAAAATATTCATAAAATCTGAAAAAAAAATTGTGAAAAATTTATTTATAGATTTTCTTTGAGAAATTATAATTAAAAAAAAAGAAAGTTTCGCACGCGGTTGGAGTAATTTGGTAGTATGAAGAACATGGAGTACACGTAATATTGACATTGATGGGTTGAGATAGGAAGCAATTCAATGAAGGCAACAGAAGAGAAGATAACTATGAATTCTAGAACGCCATGGAATGTTTCTTTTGCAGGGGACAAATGGTTCTGTGTATTTCTCACACTTTGCTTTGTGTGGTGTTCAATGAACATTATTATGTCTATTTTCTGAACACACCAAAACTTTGCCTCTTCAAGTCCTTGTATTATTGTCTTTGAAAAGGAAGGATAAAATTTTTTATAAATATATTTTTTAATTATTTGTGATTTTATCTACTCATCTTATTTATTTTAATATAAAATATGTTTATAAGATCTGTGAGAGATTGTTTGTAAGATGAACATTATTCCTCTAAAAATATCTCCCCCACTCTCAAACAGCATTGGAATCCTGTTTCTTATACGAAAAACTCTACTTTCACATAACCTCCTTTTACAATTTATCACAAAAACAATACATATCAACAATTTTATTTTGTTTCTGATCTTCTAATGAGAAGTACTCTTCTCAAAAAACTCATAAAATGTTCTTTTTAACCAATTAACAAGTAATAGGATGATATAAGAAATATAGGATAAATTATAATGCTTGACTAAAAAGAACTTTTTGTGAGTTCTATAAGAGATATTTTTATGAGAGGAGTATTCCTCTTCTAATCTCTCCCATCTTCTCCCACTTTTGTAAAGGACCTGTGAGAGTATTTTTTGTAAGAATAACAAATTTGTTTGTAGAGTATATTGGCTGGCACTGGCAGCTTTTGTTTTGGTTAAATAAGAGTGCTGAAAATTTGTAGAAAAAGAATGGCAACATCAAACCTTCTCATATTTAAAAGACCAGGAAAGGTTACCATATTGGCTGTCAATAGAATATAGATAGGAGGCAGCCATACTTTTACTTGGTTTATTTCATTCAATACAATATTACCAATATATTTTAAACTACTAATTTTATATTTTGTGATGAATTTTGATTGAAGTCATTATAATTAACAAAAAATATTGATAAAGTTTAGAAAAATAATGAACCCTATATTGGAATCATAAAAAATATAAACAAATGATTGAGCTTAATTTGAGAATGGATAGAGGTGAGTATAGTTTGGGAATAGATGAAGTATAGTTAAGTTTCAAAAAGCAAATGTTGCTCAAATTCTGATATTACGACCCTCTACAGACTCCAACCAAATTTCAGATGCAGAAATATTTTAAAAAGTAAACAAAAGAAGCTACTAATTCCAAATGAGTATCAAATTTGGTAATGATGTTATTATTCAGTGTTACAATGTGAATACTAAGAAAACTCTCAATGCACACAATAGTTTATTCTCACATAAAGAGTATAGAAGGAAAAAAAAAAAAAAGAATTTTTGGGATTTATGTATACTTTGTGTAAACTAAATATAATTGCATGTTTTTCTTTCATATTTAATTCTTTAAGCACTTACAATTTGCGATTTTCAGGAAAATATAACAAAACCTAAAAAAGAAAATGATATAAAAGTGAACAAAGAGCAAGAAAAATATTCTTTCCACACAAAAGTTAATTCTCACAAATCTCCAACATTTTTTTAGCCAATCATCACCAGTCCACTCATTCCATCTCACTACATGATATAATTGATTAGAAAAATCTTTTGTAAGATTTATGTGGGTTAATTTTTGTGAAAGAAACATTCCTCGCAATAATATTGTTAATAATCTTAACAAAGAAAGAAAAAGGGTACTCCAAGTCCAAACCCGCGCAAAAATATTAACACTAGTATAGCCTTTTTAGCATACAACATGCCAGCATATGGCATAAAACTCATCAAAAATTTGTGTCTGTCATTCATCCCCAGAAGAACAGCAAAGACAATAATAACAAATGCAAAAATTACAGTTTTTTATTTACTATGTAAACTAAAATACAACAATCAATACATAATAGGAAGGCAAACTAAAAAGATATGGGTGCCAAAATATTCATCGATATCTATGCCGAGAGAAACTCAGTGATCCGGGATTATAGGTAACTCTGTAATTTCTGCTAGGAGAATCCATTGGTCCCTTGAAGGATGAATAAGCAGGTTTTGCTGGTTCTGGCACTGAGTCCAGTGGAACAGATTCCACAAAGCATGCTGTGTTGATGCGAGTCCGCTCAAGCTCTGACTTAAGGAACTCTGAGCTATACTGCTGTGCAAGAGCCTGAAATACACAATATATAGCTTTAGATGGTAAATTTAGCAACAGAATTCAACGTATGATGGTTTATACTAGAGCCATTATACATGCTTTCCAAGAAAGTAGACTAATATCTCAATGCAACGAAACCAGAAATTCAAAATAAGCCTAGTTTCCACAACGAAATACAGCATCATCTCTCAATAGCTACACCAGAACCATCACAAATCAGGGAACGAAAATAGCCGCTTACTTACTCAGCATTCTTAGGATTTGGACATATGAAATGAAAACCAAACTACATCAATAGGTTGCTTACAATAAGCTCATCTGGTGATACAGTCATCCCTTGCTGTCTATCATCTGCAAGTGCATCCTCACTCCCACGAGTCGGTCGACGATTATGTCCTGGATTGTCAACAGCATCAGTTACACTCTCAGTGGCTTTCTCCAAAAGCACACCTTGTAAAGACTTCAAGGATTCTCTTGCATCAGATGTAAAATATGGCCTTAATATAGTCTCAAAGTATTCAAGCTGCAGGGATACAAGCCACTTGATCAATCATCTGAGCTAGGAATTGAGTTCAGTCATCATGTCAAAATAAAGTATTGTGGACAAAGACCATGAAACATCCACAATAGATGCACCCTGCATTCTTAAGCAATTGCAGAAAAATAATGTCATAAAATAGACATTTTTCTCATTCCTTTTTATATGAGTAATGATACCCATACACCATTTTTTTGACACTTCACTTTTAACCATTGATATATTATAAAATAATAATGATGATAGATGATGGTAGGTGATAGATAATAATAAGATAATAGATGTGAGAGAAGGTGCAAGAAAAAGTGGTGTATGAGTATTATTACTCTTATTATATTACCCATGGCTCCATGGTAGAAAAGGGGGCTTTGCTATACTCCCACTATTCAGAGAGCATCAATATTGTCCAGACAAAGAAATTTTAAAGTAAGAGGGCAGAAAAGAACGTCACTATTAGTCTTGGTAACTTCAAAATGAGAAGAGGGAAGGGGGTGGAAATAACAATAGGATGATTGGAGTTTTCAATTTTATTTAATAATGATCGGTAAGAACAGCGGAAAAGGGGAAGCTTGACAAGCAAGAAAAGAATGGTAAGTTCAGCTGTCTCATTTTAATTTCTCCCTCTTCTACTCACCATCGCAAGTATAATATATTAATATCACATCTTAATATCAATTAGCCACTACCAAGCACACCTCAGAACCCAACTAAAGTTGTCACACATTCATCATTGTCATAGCGCATGATTACATAAATAGATAAAATTGCATGACACAGCACAATAACTTACCTCCAGCATGAGCTGACAGAACCCATTTGTATCGAGTGCCCTAAGATCTTCAGTTTCATTTTCATGAAAAACACTGATGAACGTGTCAATCAGGCCTTCCACAAGAATGCCAAGTGTTTTATCTAAGAGAGGTTTGGCACCAGAAAAAACCTAGGAAACAGTTCATCTCAGCAGAGTATTTTTGAGCAAATACGCTAAAATAGCTATTTTCTTTATCAGCACTAATCAGATATTAGTTCAACATAAAAAGTAAAAACACAATTTAAGAACTAAGTTTCTAAATTGAGGATCTTATTGGGACCGAGTCCCAACACATCACATTTTTCAAAAGCCCCTTCGCAGGTCTTATCCTACATCTGGAATACAATACTCAGTAAGATTAATGATATGTTGCTAATTCGTAGACCTAATAATGCTGTCCAGATATGTGGAGGAGCTTTTGGTATTTTAGGTTAAAGTTGAGTGTGCGCACAAATTTTAGAGCGTTTTCTTTTGATTAAGTTCACAGGTTTTGGCCAGACTGCCAGAGTAAGAAGGTCAAAGTCTTATGGCAGTATGCTTTGTTTGAAGTCCTTTGGTGTCTATACTTGGAGGCGAATCCTCAGACTTATAAAGGAAATTTTTGTGTCTAGATTTACTTTGGTGCAGCAGGGTTTACATAGACTCTGTGGTGTTCAGAACATGGTTTTTATCAGAGTCACCTTGCTAGACATGCAGAGTGGTTAGTATGCTCCTTCATATTAATTTTTATATTATCCTTCGCACTTCTTACAAAATTCTGTGTTTATCCAAGAACAAAAAAATTAAGAATTACATCCCACAGGGCATGCAATAAGTACCTCTGCATGCACGGCTACCAACGTGTGCAGTAACTCCACTGCTGCATCACGGACACCCTATAAGAAACCAGTATATTGCAGTACTTTAGATTAAAGCAACAATGTCCCAAAAATAGTAATGGAGCAAAATAAATAAACAAATATTAAGAAATCTCAGATTAACAATAATTGCTATTGTCACAAGTTTCTCACTTTAATTGCCGGTGCTGCTCCCCACTGAATGCCAGAATTCAACAGATAATTCGTGGCAGCAGATCTGATCAAGTTTGCCTGAAGAATATACAGGAAAGCGTTAAGGTATTGAACAACAGCTAAAGCAAGACTACCTAGTGCAATTTTTCAAACAAGAAAATGTCTAGCTTGTTTTCCCACCCTAGTGATTTCTGCTTCAAAATACCGGGTGTTTTGGATTACGGAACAATATTAATTTAATTCAACCTTTCAATAGAATTCAATATCTAATCATTCTGGCACATCAAACATAACATACAGTTTGGTAGTTATGTTATAAAAGATTTATAGCAGACTAATCATTGACCATATGTCTTAAAACCCTTTTTTGGTTGGCATTGACAGATAATGATGTGACATTTTAATTGGTATATGACTTAGCAGATATTTGTTATGAACTGACTTAAAAATTAATCAAAAAGAGCCAAAAGACTCTTTGAGGTGTCTAATATTCAAGAAAAAAACAAAAGATACAATGGTAGTGGATATTTGAGATATCCACCAGCTCTCCCTCACTCGTCAAAACCAGCCTGCCTCTCACTAGGGGTACTCCTCCTTTTAAAGAGTCATCCTTATGGACCCCACATATACAAAACTTATTCAGAAGAAAAAAGGGCAAAAGGGGTAACTATAAATCAACAATTGTCACGGACACATGGCAAGCAACCCGCATGCAGAGCAAGTAGTGGAATTGGCTGGGGGGGAAAGCATGCTGCATGGCAGCGTGGTGCAAGGAAAAGAGGGGATAAAAGAGAAGGGAGGATCAGAGGAAGGAGCATGGTGTATTTTGTGAGAGTTTGTGGACGCTAGCATCCTTCGTTGGCTAGTATGGCCTAACTTTTGCTAGAATTAGTATTCTGGTTTGTTCTTGTTTGTTAGTGTCTTTCTTGTATTTCCGTTTCTGTTTCATTGGTGTTTCTTCAATTTCAGACCTGTAATTGCTGATTCAGTGTAACTCCAGTGCATTAGTTCACTGTTTCTTCAATATATCCAAGTTCCTGGTTTACAGCTAGTTTTGCTGATTATTTCTGGTCTTTTACTGTTTTATTGATTTTTGGTCTCAACATTGGTATCAGAGCAAGATCCAACTTTAATGGTAAATACTAGAATGAAGGGAAGAGTAGAACAGGTGGAAGGAGGAATAGAGCAATTACGCAGGAATATTAGTACAGTCCAGAACCATATGCTGGATATGAGAGAGCTGATGGAAGAGATCAGAGCTAAAATGACAGAGAATAGGCCTGGTAGAGCTGGTTCTGTTGGGGGATCTCATACAGGTGAAAGAGAACCACCCATAAAGGAAGGAGAAAATAGGTTTCGTAGGCTGGAGTTACCCATTTTTTCAGGTGAGGATCCCATGGGTTGGCTATTCTAGGTGGAGAGATATTTTCAAGTAAACAGGGTGAGGGAGAATGAAAGGATGGATGCTGTAGCTGTTTGCTTAGAGAAGAGAGCACTTAACTAGTATCAATGGTTGAAAAGGAGGCAACCCTATTTGTCATGGTGTGAATTCAGGGGAAGAGTCATGGACCGTTTCCAATCTTCACAGGTTGGGGATGGTTATGAGAAATTGGTGGCTTTGAGGCAGGTGGGTAGTGTAGCTGAATACCATGAAGAATTTGAAGTTTTCTCTGCACCCTTGCTAGACACATCTGATGCACTGCTCATGGGGACATTCGTGAATGGCTTGAAAGAGGAGGTGAGGACATAAGTGAAAATGGGGCGACCAATGACCCTAGAAGACCTAATGGATCTCCATGGTTGTCAAACTCGCGAGTTTAAATAAATTCGGGAAAGGAGGGTAAACTCATATCGTAAACTCGTAAGAGTTTACATACACCAATAAATAAATATTAAAAAATATATAAGCATTCTAAATAATATTTAAATCTTAGAACCCGAACTAGTTGCAGACATGATTTAATAATAAAGTAAATAAAATATAGATGTATCATGTATAAATACAAAACTAAAGGAATAAAAAATTTGAACTATTAAACAATAAAGTAAATAAAATATAGATGTATTATGAATACAAAACTATTAAACACAATATAATAAAGTAAAGAAACTTTTCATCTGTAGAGGTAATCTGTTAGACAATAAAGTAACAATATAATAAATTAAAGTAACTTTCATCTGAAGAGGTAAACTATTAAATAATAAAGAAGTAATATAATAAACCAAAGCAACTTTTCATCTGAACCTCTTCTGAATATAGAGTCTTGGATGCGTGCATGACTCACGAGGGAGGAATCCGAGAATGACGGTGGTAGAGCCAGAGCGAACTCCGGAGGACAGTGACGATGGTCAGAAAACAACGACAACCCAAGGGTGACGACAGTGGGAGAGCACGGTGCAAGAAGGAATTAGAGGTAAAGTTGCTAAATTTTCACATTATAACAGCCAAAAACTTCTATCATTCTGGTTTAAAAGGCTGAAACAGAGTCTTGGAGGCCAAGGATTCCAAAATCAGTGTGTAAAACAGTGTCGTTTGACACTGGGTATGGGTAAGGGCTGAACTCGATCAACTCGCGAGTCGTGATTTTCTTGAGTTACCGAGTTTAGGACCAAGTTAGCCACTTTCCGAGTTACCAACTGAGTCAGCTCGTTTTCCCCTGGTTAACTCATGAATGTTTGAGTTCATGAGTTAACTTGCAATTTTGACAACAGTGGACTTGACCCATAAGGTAGAAGAAAAAAACTTGATGCTAGATAAGGCTAGGAAGCAAAGGGCTGGGCCTTATGAAGCTCAAACCACAACTTCCATGGAGTTACAAACCCATTGACCTGTGTAACCCAACAGCCAGGAAACGCTACGCACACATCTAACGCTTGGGAGGCTAGGTGCAGTTTCGGGACCTCGGGAAGGGCTGACGATGGCCAGAAACCACCGACCAACACGTCGGAGAGGACTGGGCATTCTCAAACAGGCGTGAACA
>JASKGM010078531.1:31425-42340 GCA_034509205.1 Ceratonia siliqua
TTTCATATGTTTCGATCGAAAGGAAACGAAATTTTAATACTTGTTGCAAAGACAAATGTGACCGAGATACTCTATTTGTGGTCGCCTGAAATCACATTTCTTTTCATTTGCATACAACTGGTGCTATCTAAGAATTCCTAACACTGTCCTAAGGTGTCCACGTGTTCTGGCATTGCTTTGTTGTATACGAGGATATCATCGAAGACCAATATAAACTGTCGTAGTAGGGATTTGAAAATGTCATTCGTGAGTGCCTGGAATGTGGCCGATGCAGTTTGTGAGACCAAAGGGCATTACTAAAAATTCATAATGGCCCTCCTAGGTGCAAAACGCAGTCTTTGGGATGTCACTTGTCTTCATGCGAATTTGGTGATAACCAAATTTGAGATCAAGCTTTGAGAAGTTGGAGGCACCGTGGAGCTCATCCAATAACTCCTCAATAATGGGGATTGGAAACTTGTCCAATAATGTTGCTTTATTGAGTGCACGATAGTCCATGCAAAACCTCTAATTGCCATCTTTCTTGCAAATTAGCAAGACAGGGCTTGTATTATTCTGTATGATGCCGACAGTCATTATCTCGCCCACCAACTTCTCAACTTCATCCTTCTGCATTTGGGGATATCTATACGGCCTCACATTTATTGGTCCTGTGCCCTCTCTCGCTGTGATTGCATGATATCTGCTTCTAGAGGAAAGTAGGTCCCTAGGCCATTGAAAGGCATCTGCAAATTCTTGCAACATTCCATGCAATTCAGCATTTGCCAATTTACATTCATTCCTCCTAAGGATCCCAGCCCTTGCATCCCGAGAATGATATCGAAGCTATGGATGAGAATGATATCGAAGCTACCCAACTCCAATGGCAGAAAATCCTCGACTATTTCAATCTCTTTAAGTGACAGTAACACACCACAGCAGATTCCCTCTCCCCTGACCCATAAGCCAGTTCCTATACACACACCATATCCCTTTGTTGAATCTAGAGGTATTTCTAATTTCTTAACCATCTCAGTAGAAATAAAATTGTGGCTCGCTCCTGAATCAATGAGTACAATCACTTCTTGGCCGTCATTAAACCCACTATCGAATTCAAAGACAATTCTACCACCTCTCTGATATCTTTTGAGTCAGATTCCTCCTCTACAGCTATTCCCTCGAAAACTTCATCGTCGACCACCAATACTTGCAATTCACGATTTTTGCATTGGTGGCCCCACAAGTACTTCTCGTTGCAACGGTAACAAAGGCCCTTTTCCCTCTTTGCTTTCAGTTCTAAATCAATTAGCCTTTTGAATGTCGGCCTTGTTCTCTGGTTTGTAATTCAATCTGGGATGGGGTTTACTCTATTTGTGGTTGTGGGTTTTGCCAACCAGTTTGAGCCATAATTGTTACTTCGGCCCAATGAACTGAGCCACCTTGGGCTGCCTAACCAACACATTCCTTTCCTCCACGCATTGGGCCAGGTCCATGATCCGGCCCAGTCCATTCAATTGTAGCTTCCTCACTTCTACCCTAATTTCTTATTTGAGGCTATTAATAAAATTTCCTTCCAAAATGGTTTCTGGAATTTTGCTTAGAAGGGTCGCCAAAAGCTCAAATTTCCTTCGATACTCCCTCACTGTCCCTTATTGCCAAAGTGCCAAGAACTGTTCACAGGCGCTCCCCTCCTGCGACAACCTGAAATGCTCAAGTAGGTGGGCATTCAACTCCACCCAACTCCTAATGGGACGACGCCCGTCCATCCATTGAAACCAAACTAGAGCCTCGCCATCCAAACTGACAATGGCCATATCCAACTTCTCTGCTGCCATCCAATTCATCAAGAATAACCTTTCAACTTGAAATACCTAACCATCTAGGTTCTCTCCATCGAACACTGGCATTTCTAACCTCCTAGACTTAAGTGACATTCCACAATTGATTGCAGAACCAATGTGGGACTTCGTAACACTTGGGTCTCATCATTGCCTCCCCCTTAGACAACGACGTGGAACGGAGCTGGCGGCTTGGTACTAGGGGTAGCTTCACTCTGGCGACTAGTACTCAAGCTTTTTCCTCTTCATCCTTTTGCTCCGATCCAGGTAGCCTTCTCCCCATTTGGCTCCTCGCCAGCCCACAGCCACTGCCGCCGCCCAGGGACCGAACCGACTATGATATCAAATGTTAGATACTCAAGCCCAAGAGGTAGAACTCATCCCGAAAGACTATCCTGTTATGGGAGGGTGCCTCCTAGACTTGAGTACCATTTCACAATTACTTGCGGAACCGATGTGGAACTTCATAACACTTAGGTCTCATCAATATTGAAAACTTTATTTTATCTTCCGTTATTGGTTATCAATAACTGGAACTTAGGCTGTACAAATTGGTAGACTTGGGGTAAGAAGGGCAGCTTCATGCTATCCTAAAGGTATCAAGCAGCTCAAGCCTCAAGTGTTATCTTAAAGACCAAAGCGATCAAAGCCCCTGTTTCACTATTATGCTAACCATACAAAGAATTTGTTCCTAAGAGATTTCTAAGCCAATTCCCTGCTACCAAGAGACACATTAACGTATCCTAGTTGGCATAACCCCACAACTCTTGCATATTTATACATTTCCCCCAACTATATAAATACACAAGCTCTTATCACTACAAGACAAGTGGCCCTAGACTAAGACAATCATCCTAATCTTGCAATATTAGTATAGTTAGGATGTTTAATCAGGATATTAGTTTCAAAAGTAGGCTCAAAAGGCCATAAGGAGGAGAACATCGTATAAATAACTTAACAGCCATTATCTAAAATATCCCTGTTAGCAGCTTTCTAGTTTTTCATTACCTACACCACAGGCATTTTATTCCAGATTGTAGCAACCCTTCTCCCATAAGAAGGAGGTCCAAAGTCAGATTTCCCAGATCTAGAAGTATCATTGAAATCAAAGGTAGACTCTCAGTGCTTACCAAAACAAGAAATCTTACCTAAAATGTAAGACTCAACGCAGAAGAATCAACAATTGCAGAGTTATCCAGTATTAACAAAAGTGATTAGATGTTCCCACAATTGAGATTATTCTGACCTCTTAAGTTTATCAACTCCGCTCCCCCACCCTTCACCCACTTAGCTTTACGCAATGTGAGGAAGGGAGACATATTGTCTAATTACCTTTGCAAAAGTGTATTGTTCAAGGACCTTCTCTTCAAGTCCCAAGAAAGACATCACAAGATCTTGCACATCACTGTCTCCTTCATCTTTTCCACTGAATTAGATAAAGGAAAGAACAAAGACCAGAATGCATCAGTACATACAAAGTAGACTCAAATTCTTTAACAAAACATTCTACAGCACAAAGCAACCAATGAATTGCCTAAGGGATGCTACGAGAGTAGAAATTTTATCAGTTGAAAATTATTCTTAGCCAAATTGAACCCCAGAATCACTTAATATTTATATTACCAACAAAAAAATGAATACAAATCATCAGGTAGAGAATAAAATACTAAGAATCAAGTTTTTGTAAAGACAAGGGTACAATCCTGAGAAATTTCTGACATGAAACAAATGGCTATTTTCTAGCAGGGTTAGTTCCTGCAACCTAACCAGGTGAGAAACTCCATTCAACTTCAATGGCATGGCATCCTGATGAATGCCACAACATTTTACTTGCCTTGAAAGACCTAGCAGAACTTATTAACACTGGTAACAATAACGACAACGTACCTGGAATGTAGCCAGATATGTTTATATTTCCCATACAACTCATATGAAAGTTCATCTTTGCAATATCCAATATTACTGAGAATGATTAATAATTGTTGATGAGGATCAGTAACACATCCTTCAAGTTCAGGAGACAGACTTTCTTCAAACTCATGTGAGTAACCATTTGGTAAGTGAGAACCTTCTCTGTCTGATCTATATTGGCCAAGCTCACTTCCAATCCGCTCTAAATTACCTGGCAACAAATCAAAGCAAGCTTTGTAACCGGACATGTTCTGTAAGTGATCCCAGACCTTTGTGTTCTCTTATTATCATTACTTTCTTTTCCTTCTTATTTCCTTTATCTGGAAAATATTATGCTACTGGACATAACATCAATGTCCAACTTACCAGAAAAATCCAGGAAACAGTTTAAAAATGCTAGTCTGACAGATTCTTGAATATCTTGAAGTTGCGCCACTGTATCCTCTGACTTTGTTGCCTTATTCGTTAAAGACTGAATCATCCTGAAGAGAAAATTATTGAAATGATAAGACAATTATTTTTTATAAAAGAAATACTGAAACAATTGTGAAGCAGGGTTTCTCATCAAAATTAAGATATCTTTTCTTGGGGATGGGTCGGGGGGTGTCAAGAAATATAGAGAAACAGTAAATTTCACTCCAAACATTTGTCTAATTGACATTTGAATATCATAGACAGTAAGTAATGAGGTCCTCAAATCTAATCTACCAAACACACTGTCCACCAAGACCAGGCTTGGGAAATAAAAGCATATAATTTCTGGATATTGACAATAGTAAGGGAGTTGTGTGTTGCTGGGTGGTGTGAAAACTGGAAACCAGTAGAGAGAAGGTTGAGGGTGGCACTTAAGTAGTGAATCAAAGACTCCTAAAATGCGGTGTCATATTTCTTATCGATGCGAATCTGAGGAAGGCTGTTCAGGTGTTGCAAGGTTGAAGATTTTTCAGAGTCGTCTGCCAAGGATCCCATCAAGGGGGGTGCTAGTTGCCTAAATTCTTGCTAACACCAGCTTGAGGGGGCATGTTAGGAATAAGCTGAGTAATGGATCAGGCTTACATGTTCAACATGTAATACACTCCTATGATCTATATAAATAGATGTATCGAGGCTGATCATAATAAGTCAGTACCTCACACAATGTTATCTCTCTCCTCTCTCTCTCCACAGGCTCTTTAGTTCCAGCTAATCCACTGCAGATCTTTGAACTACATGAATTTTATGCCGTTTTTTTCTTGGATGTTTAGCTTCAAATGGCAGAGTCCTACAGTTATTTTGATGTTATTCTGCAGCAGTTTTAATTTAGTTCTTAAATAGAACCCAGAACCGCCCAGTAAAAAGGTTCAGATCCTCCATATCTGCATTCTACCACGTTGCCTAAAAAGTTCTTCTAATCTTCTTTAATATGAATCTAAGCCTACCATTCTTTTGCCTTGAAAATTTACAGTCTGAACAATTTAAAATCCAAAATTATGAGTTTGAAATTCTAAATTCTGCCATGTAAAAGCTTCTACATGTCGTTTTCCTATCCAGAGCCAGCATTTTTGAAGTCTTTTCCTCCAAAACCAAACTGAACTTAAAAGGTCAGAATATGAGGAATTCCAAAGTTAAGGGATGAAGTTATCATGGGTCAGAATATGAATACATGATTGATAGATGACAAATATCAAGCCTGTTAATTTACAAATCTGATGCAATAATATTTAGACTTACAAATTGATCTGATCCATTGCTGAAACCACAACTGATCGGAATGCTAAAGGCAAGTATGAGATTGCATATGGAGAATTGTTCCTTTCAAGAATTAATACAGTAATCCATATCTCATCTTTCGAAATCTCTTTAATTGATGCTCTCATCCAAGAGCAAAGCCTCATAATGTAAATCCTTATAGTCTCTGAATGAAGTGTTCGGAGAGCATCCACTGGAATAAAAAGAAATACAAGCACTCAGAATATTTCAGACGTCAATAACTTCGAGATTCAGAGAATTAATACCAGCAATTTGAGGAGCAGAATCCTTCACTTCAAAAGTTAGGCATGCTTTAGATATATTTTCTATGGCATCACTCATGTATGGCCGGAGGATATTTGATTCTTCTAGATCACGAAAGATGTTAGTAACCTGCACCAATGGTAGACCATAAGGAGATATCTTACTATGGGAAAATGAGAAGATTGATTTACATTCTATTTATCAAATTAACCATGTTGAAACAATAACTTCTCCAATTAACTAATTGTGATTTTGGGATGAAGGTAGCCCCATGATCTAATATCAATATACAAACAGGTTTCAAGTACAACAACTATGACTAGGCAAATAGGAGCTATGACTAGGAAAATAGGAGGGCGGAGGGGGGGGGGGGGAGAGAGAGGGAGAGAGAGAGAGAGGAGGAGGAGGAGGAGGAGGAGGAGGAGGAGGGGCATCAAGCATCAGTTACGAGCTAGACCTTGAAAATTAAGAAAGAAACGTGAGTGAGTGAACCCACAAGACTGGATGATAAAGTAGTTATCTAGGGCAATTTCAGGAGACTAAGAAGACTGGATACCACTAACACACAACTTTGTCAACCTTATAGCACAGGATCATAATCAAGATAATACAGATCAGAGACCAAGGACAAGAATAAAAATCTATCTCTTAAAGTAGGATCGCCCATTCCCTATCAACGATCTTGTTCTCTAACAATTACACTTTTTATTCAATTTAAATTTGGATTTGAACCTATTGCTTGCTTCTAGCCAGACAGAAGTTTAGATAAATTTAACCGGGAAAAGTTCCACTCACATTTCTAGCTCAATTCATCTCCAATTTCACATGAAATAAAAGCTATAGAATAAAAACAATATAAAAATGAACAGATAATCTTATTTGGAAAAGCAATCAGAAAAACTAATTTTTCAGACCAGTAAAAATTTGAAAAAATATTTTTTCCAGAGGAGAAAAAGGAAGGGTCAAGCAAGCACAGTTACCTTGACTGCATACAGTGATATTGTGCTGCATATCATTGCAGCAACTTCATCAAGAGAATGACTTGAGTATTTCCCATCTCCAACTTTTTCTTCATATTTTTTCGTTGAACTGTTAGTATTTGATTCTGTAGGAACTTGGGAAGACTGGAAAAGAAAATTGAAAAAGATAAAGTACCCACAAAAATATGACTGGCGTAAGTATCTACAAGACTATGACAAGCAACATTAAAATAAAAGATATAGAATAACAACTAAAAACAAAGGTTGTCATCATCATTCATTAATAATCAATTCACTAGAACACGGCAAAGAAGGCAACAGCATATGCATAAGCTGTTAGGTGAAGGCTAATTTTAATAGTTTTTTGAGACTGTAGAATAGTATTTTCACCTCCCACCTCCCACCTCCCACCTCTCCTTTTTTTTGTTTTTTTTGTTTTTGGTATTAATTGATTGTTTTCTATGTCATGCATTTTTTTCGGAATTTTTTTAATTTTTTTGGAATTTTTTACATTTCTTGTACTGTTCATTCAACAGTTTTTTTAGAATTTACTTTTTAGTAAAAGATTCCAAAAAAATTTCAAAAAAAGCTCAAAAAAATACATGACAAAGAAAACAATCAATTAATACCAAAAAGTTAAAAAAAAGGGGGGAGGTGGTACAACACTTATTATTATCTCCAACACTTATTATTACAAAACCCTTAAAGCGTATCATTAGAAACTGCTCCAAGGTAAAAGTGCACACCCAATAAAAAATAAGGAAGGTCTATGTAATGAAGGTGATTATTATAATGAAATTTAAAATACGAAAGGTATTTGTAATTTCTAAATTTCTAAATAAAAGAAATCTAATTTCACCATATATCACAAGGGAATTAAACATAATTTACTTAAAATGGATATTCTTTTAGAACAATCCAACTGACATAATACTACAATAACCCAATGCTGTAGAATTCCATTTCCTGCAGTATCCTATAGAATATAGATTACAACGAGTGAAAAACGGAATAATCGCAAGAAGCAACGAAGAACAAAGAAAAAAAAAATATTGGAAATCAAATCATGAAACATAAATACACACATAAATTAAATCAAATCATGCCTTTATTCAAAATCGTAATCAAATTATAGATAATTCACACATAAATACACCAAAGACAGGAAACATTCATCATACCTTTGCAAATTTTCCACTGAAAACAGAAAGTGTAATCTTCCAGAAGGCTGGTATGTGATGGATGATTACAGAAGTTAATCGGCGGATATACCTTCCTCTGAAAGCACCAACTTCTTCACCAGTTAAATCCACCGATTGAGATTGGACTGAAAGATGGGTATTACCAAGACTAGGAGAGTTGTTGATATCTGACTGATAATAATTATTAAAAAAAAAATTAACACCATTTTTAACAACTAGCTTGCAAACATTATACGAAAATATACTTTCTATCAATTGCACGTACAGATTGACTTAATTCTTCTTGAATCTGCCTCCATCTGGCATCAGAAAGAGCCCTTTCCCTTAACTCATTATGAAAAGCTTCCACTCTGGATTCATGGTCTAAAGTACACTTCTCAAGCAAACCACAAATTCTGTGATTCTGCAAAAGAAACAAACCTAACAGATTCAGAAATTGGCCTTTCAATAAGAAATGAAAATGACATGTTCAGAAACACTGAAGCTAAATTTAGTTCTTTTTTCATTTGTTTTCTAGTTCATGTAGTTCAGAAGGATGAAAAAGATTTCACTTAAAGAGATCAAGGGAAATAAAAATCAACAAGATACGAAGCCTTCACTACAGATCTACAACAATATTCCTTACAGCACCATACATGCAACTGGATCTTCTTATCCTTAGTACTGTTCAAGTGTTCAGTATACAATTAAAACAACACTACCGCTAAACATAAAACACTATTTGAGTATTTGATAAAAAAAATATTTCAAACACAAGGCATGAATAGGAACTTTCTAACCTGTATGTTCAAATAATGCCATACTGGATCTGAGTCAGGTTCCAGTTGCAACAGTAACCTCACAGTATTCTCGAGCTATATGAAGTACACAAGTGTTAGAAGAATGAAGTATACAAACAATAAACATACAACAAAATGATTACTGTAACCCATCTCTAACTCAACCAACTTTTTTTCTTTTTTTCAATAAAATGTCTAATTCAGTTTTTCATGCAACAGTATGCAACAGTTACTGCTAAGTAGGATGCTGGACCTATTATAACATCACTAATCATTACAAGCAATAATGCTATATTTTGAAATGTCAACCTAGTGTACAGGTCAATGCTTCTTTTCAATTATTTACAGAACACCATGACAACAAAACCAGAGTACTGAAAGACTTACATTTGTTATATCTATTTGTGGATCTTCCAGAGATTTGTAAAGCATAGATTTGAACTCATGCATCACTTTTTCAACCTCTTCAAGAACACGTTTTAGGATCCCGACCTGAATCTGAATCATAACCATAAGCAAACTAATTTATTAAGTAATATATGTTACAAATCAAATGGTTAGATAAACTAGAGAAAATCCACAAACATTATATGCCCTACTATATGCTTGAACAGGCTCTTTTTAGGGGTGAATCTTGACATCAAAATTTGAGAGATACATATACTAACATTCTGTTAAAAAGGAGAAGTCTATAGAAACTCCTAAACTAAGAGGTATGGGGTATGTTTTGAGAGTTTTGGAGGATAGAGAGTGCCAATAAAAGAGTGGAGTGGGAAGGGGGGAGTAGGAACTACCTTTCCACTGCTTGGATGTTTAATGGGAGAAGGGAGGGGATGGAAAGTGAATGGAGAGTGTTATAATTTTTAAAATGTCAAAATAGTCCTTACAGAGAGAAAATGGAGAGAATAAAGTGGATAAAAAGGTAATAGCACAACTTTTAAAAGAGTAACAACCCAGATCCCCAACCAGCATCTGACTGCTTGCCCCCATTCCACTCCACTCCCTCACTTCTACTTCCCTACCCCCACCATCTAAACATACCCTATGATCTAATGCATGTTTCTTTGTCTGGACAAGCTTAACATGTGAAGTACTTTAATAAGTGGTAGAAAATTCAAACGAAGAAAGAAGATGATCTACCATAACAATCGCATCAGACAATCATTTCAAGAGTGATATATACATGAAAAGCTAACAGAAAATGAAAGGGGTCAGGAAACCACTCCAACATATCCAATCTGCTCCCACGTTAACTAGCGGAGACAATAGGACAACCCACCTCACTCAGCAAAATCATAACAAATATAT
This sequence comes from Ceratonia siliqua, assembly GCA_034509205.1. NCBI lineage: Eukaryota > Viridiplantae > Streptophyta > Magnoliopsida > Fabales > Fabaceae > Ceratonia > Ceratonia siliqua. Next base: position 41,415 of record JASKGM010078531.1, read on the forward strand.
AATATATACTTGGAGGGATTCCAAATATTGTAAGGATAATAACATTGATATTAACAACAATAACAAAAACAACAACATAAAATATGCTCATATAACTTCTTAAATGACCAACTAAGTAAAAAAACAAAACTTAGCTAACTCTTCTGATCAAAACCCCAAGAAGAACACTGATTACAACATTTTTCTTTCAGATCAGCTATGGCCTTGAAGACCTCTGCTAAGTAACGCTACAAATATTATAAATTTTGATATACACTTGAGATCTAGGGCAAAATTTTGAAGGAAAATAAGTAAAAAGAACTTCGGTCACGTTAAGAATGTGTTTAGAGAATAATCAATGCAGAGAGGAGGAGGGGGGGGGGTGAAGATCAGCCTTAACCACATAATAAGAGATAATAATTTTATACATGAGAGGGCAGAGCAATTGACTTGGCCTTCTTGTACTCCCTAACAGCCAAATCATATTCACCCTTACTAATGCTACCACGGATTGTACTTGGCAAGTTGAAAATTGTCCGGAACCTCTGTAGCATTCCCTGGACCGTCCTAATTTTTTCTGCTTGAGCCTACAAAATTCAGTTAAGACATATAAATAAAACTACTGTCAAACCCAGAATAGCTGCCACAAGGCAATTTAGAATTTAGGCATCACCAACCTGCCTCTCAAATAAAGGCTGAAAAGCACGATTAGCCTGCAAACTGACTCCTTGAATAATATTAAACAAATGGGAAGTCCCAGACCCTTCTGGGTCTTCCTCAATCCTTTTTAACTTTGACTCAATATCTGTATATGAAAAAATATGCTTCGCATTAAAAAGAAGGAACACTCCTAGCTAATGCCACAGTTAAAGTTTACATTTTATCCATATACATAGACAACTATGAGGAATGAAAGAAAAAAAACTTGAGCATGACAGAAAAACCAT
>JASKGM010078532.1:4231-14994 GCA_034509205.1 Ceratonia siliqua
TCTTAAATTAAATATTAACTTCAAAGTTTAAAGTTGAATAATTAAAACAAAAAATACGCTTTCTTAACAATTAAGTAATAAATTAATATTTAATTCACGTGAGATCATCCCCTTTTATAATTTAGGTGATCTTTTTTTTACTCTCTATCGTTGCTATACTTGTCTAAATTTTGTTTAGATGAATTTTTTTGTCCTCTTCCTAATAATAAGGGCTTTGAAAAAGTATTTTAGTTTAAACTTTTGTGCAATCAATAAAAAACAGAAAAGGTAAGGCTTCATAAAATTAATTTTTATAAACTAAAATCCTTACCACCAGTCCCTAAAAAGCTTTTGCATTAGTTTATAGATGATCCCCAAAGATCATTATATATATATATATATATATTATTTTTTTCAAATTTCAATCTCTAATTTTAAGAATAAAGCTATCACTTGTCAATAATAACTTGACAAAAAAAGTACCAACTTCGTTTGTGCTAATCAATGCCTCATCCTTATTTTGGGTTTGTAGTATTGGCCCCTACCTCTCTTGACTAAAACAATGACGCATGATTCATGAATCACTTACCTATGGCGAGGCCATTACTAGGTTACCTATATTTTAAATTATATCTATATACTATATATAGTATTTGATTAATATCATTTATACAAAATTTATAATATTAAGGTAATTGTATTTGAATTTAACTAGTCACCTTTCAGCTTTTGATGACCAAATTTAGATATAATATCTTAATAATTTAAATAAAATGTGTGTAAATAATATTATTTGGGAAGTTGGTTAGGTGTTTGGGAAATGAAAGTGTGTGTGTATATATATATAGCATATCTCATTAAATGTCTTGAAATTCTGCTACTTTTTACTGGTACAGGACATAACTTGGACTAGGGAAGGGTCAACTAAGTTGTAACTGAAACCCACATAGCTTGGCAAAACCAAAAAAACAGAAGGGGGCAGGAAAGTTTAAATGTCTCTCTCTATATATATATACATATTAAATTAGCAGATGGGACCCAGAAAATTACAGTGACTTGGTGTAGTAGGGGCTGGTTTCTTTCGCATACACACACCCCTTTTGCTCCTTTAGAGTAAAAAGAAAAAAATCTCGAGTTTCAATGAATTATTTATTCAGCCATGGACAAGTGCCTGTCTTCACTGCACAAGAGGGAGACCATCTAGCTAGAACCTCCATTATTTTATTGACCTCGCACAGATAGAGGAAAATGCATCATGGATGTGGTGAGGTGGTGGTGCTTCTGCAGATTTTCTGATCTCTAGGAAGTGGATAAAGTTTTCTTTCATTTGTTTAGTCTATTTTTTAATGGGTGTCAATGCATGCTTTGCTTTTGATACACTAGCAGAAGGCTAATTCCTAGTACTGGTTTGAGTTTTCTGAGTTCTAAGCCAGAAAGATTATTCAACATTCACGGAGAAAGAGGATGCAAAATCCAATGATGCAAACCCGAGAAGAAAGGTTTGGAAATTGAGGTAAATGTTGTCAATGCCCAGTTCGAGGCAATCCTTCTCCTCTGTTTCTTCACTATTCTGTACTTATCTCTTCCTCACTACTCTCCTATATAGCCCTCCCTTCTCTTCTAGCCATGAAGCTTATCTTCTCTTTTCATGGCTCCACAACTCTGCTTCACCGACACCTACATTTTTCTCTAACTGGAATATTCTTGACGAAAATCCATGCAGTTGGACCTCCATAACATGTTCTCCTCAAGGTTTTGTTACAGAAATCTCCATACTATCTGTCCCACTTGAGCTTCCTCTGCCTTCTAATCTCTCTTCCTTTCGTTTTCTACGCAAACTTGTCATATCAGATGCCAATCTCACTGGAAATATCCCTGCTGACATTGGTTCTTGCTCTGCCCTCACTGTCATTGATCTTAGCTTGAATAATCTCATTGGCTATATCCCTGCAAGTATTGGGAAGCTCCAAAATCTGGAGCATTTGTCTTTAAACTCCAACCAGCTCAGTGGAAGAATCCCTGACGAGCTAAGCAATTGCATTGGTTTAAAATCTCTCCTCCTTTTCAATAACCAGCTAGGTGGGACTATCCCACCTCTGCTAGGAAAATTGTCAAAACTTGAGGTTCTTAGAGCTGGAGGGAACAAAGCCATTACTGGGAATGTACCAGATGAGCTTGGAGACTGCAGTAATTTGACTGTGTTGGGGTTGGCTGAAACCCGCATATCAGGCTCTTTGCCAGCTTCATTGGGTCGGCTTCGCAAGCTTCAGAAATTGTCCATTTATACTACTATGCTCTCTGGTGAGATTCCACCTGATATAGGTAACTGCTCTGAGCTCGTCGATTTGATTCTTTATGAAAATAGTCTATCAGGTTTTATTCCATCTGAGCTGGGAAAGCTCCAGAAGCTGCAGCGCTTGTTCTTATGGAAGAATAGTCTTGTTGGGGCTATTCTAGAAGAGATTGGCAATTGCACAAGCTTGAAAAGTATTGATCTTTCTATGAATTCTCTATCTGGGGCTATCCCTTTTTCTATAGGTGGTCTTTCGGAACTTGTAGAATTTATGATTACTAAAAACAATGTGACTGGTTCTATACCTTCCAATCTCTCAAATGCCACAAATCTGCAACAGTTGCAAGTTGACGTTAATCATATCTCAGGTTTTGTCCCCCCAGAGCTTGGGATGTTGCAAAAGCTCATTTTGTTCTACGCTTGGCAGAACCAACTTGAAGGAAGCATCCCTTCTACTTTGGCCAACTGCAGTAACCTCCAAGCACTAGATTTGTCTCTCAATGCACTTACTGGTAGCATTCCTATAGGCCTATTTCAGCTTCAAAACCTCACACAGCTGCTCTTGATTTTCAATGACATTTCAGGTACAATTCCACCAGAAATAGGTAGTTGCATAACTCTAGTAAGGCTGAGACTTGGAAACAATCGGATTGCTGGGGGGATTCCCAAGACAATTGGTAGTCTCAAGAGCTTAAACTTCTTTGATCTCTCTGGGAACCGCCTATCTGGGTCAGTGCCAGATGAGATTGGTAATTGCTCAGAACTGGAAATGATAGACCTCAGCAACAATAACTTAGAAGGTCCACTGCCTAATTCATTGTCATCACTATCCAATCTCCATGTTTTGCATGCATCTTCTAACAGATTTTCAGGTGACATACCAGCAAGCTTGGGTCATCTTGTTTCCCTAAATAAACTAATGCTAAGCAGAAATGCCTTCTCTGGACCAATTCCTCCATCCCTTGGTCTATGTTCAAGTCTTCAAATGCTTGATCTTAGCAGCAATGAACTCAATGGAAGCATCCCGGCAGAGCTATGTAGTATTGGAACTCTTGAAATTGCTCTTAACCTTAGTTACAATTCTCTTAGTGGGTCAATCCCTGCTCAGATTTCTGCACTCAACAAGCTTTCAGTGTTGGACATTTCACATAACAAGTTGGAGGGGGATTTGCAACCATTTGCTGAGCTTGATAATCTTGTCTCTCTTAATATTTCTCACAATAACTTCACTGGCTATCTTCCTGACAATAAGCTTTTTAGACAGTTGTCAGTGGAAGAACTAATGGGAAATAGTGGTCTATGTTCTTGGATCCAGGATTCATGCTTCTTAAGTGATGCAGGAAGGGCAGAATTAACTAGAAATTTAAACAAGTCAAGGAGGCTTAAACTAGTAATTGGTTTGCTGATAGTGTTGACACTGATACTCATAGCTGCGGGGATAATTGCAGTAGTAAGGGCACGAAGAACCATTAGAGATGATGATTCAGAAACGGGGGACTCATGGCCATGGCAGTTCACCCCATTCCAGAAGCTAAATTTCTCAGTTGAGCAACTACTTAAATGTTTAGTAGATGAAAATATAATTGGAAGGGGATGCTCTGGTATTGTGTATCGTGCTGATATGGACGATGGTGAAGTCATAGCTGTGAAGAAACTGTGGCCAACTACAATGGCTGCAGGAAATGAATATAATAAAGGAGTTCGTGACTCATTCGCAGTAGAGGTGAAAACCCTTGGCTCAATCCGCCATAAGAACATAGTAAGATTCTTGGGTTGTTGTTGGAATAGAAACACAAGATTGCTTATGTATGATTATATGCCAAATGGGAGCTTGGGCAGTCTACTTCATGAGAGAAATGGAAATCCTTTGGAATGGGGCGTTAGGTACCAAATCTTGTTAGGTGCTGCTGAAGGCCTTGCATATCTACACCATGATTGTGTTCCTCCAATAGTCCACAGAGACATTAAAGCCAAGAACATCCTCATTGGCCTTGAATTCGAAGCTTACATTGCTGACTTTGGCTTGGCTAAGCTTGTTGATGATGGTGATTTTGGTCGGTCCTCCAGTACAGTTGCCGGTTCTTATGGTTATATTGCTCCTGGTTAGTGCTTCTGATGCTCCAAAGTTGAATGCATTATTGTTTTTACTTATCTTTTAGCACATTGCAGATAAATTATTTATATCTTTATGAAGCTGAATCTTATGTTTCTCTCAGAGTATGGGTACATGATGAGGATCACAGAGAAGAGTGATGTTTACAGTTTTGGTGTGGTTTTGCTGGAAGTCTTAACGGGTAAGCAGCCGATTGATCCAACAATACCAGATGGGCTGCATGTTGCTGATTGGGTGAGACGGAAAAGTGGAGAAGTTGAAGTCCTGGACCCTAGTTTACAATGTAAACCAGAATCAGAAATAGAAGAAATGATGCAGGCATTAGGCATTGCCTTACTATGTGTGAGTTCTGTCCCAGATGAAAGACCAACAATGAGAGATGTGGCAACAATGCTTAAGGAAATTAAATATGAGAAAGAGGAATATGCAAAAGTTGATGCCCTTCTAAAGGGCTCTAGGGGCTCTACTGCAACTGATGCTGATGGGAAAGAAAACTATAATAGTGGTGGGGTTCCTACTGAATCTTCAAAAGCACCGGTAACACCAAGCTTGTATCAGAAAAGCAATAACACAAGCTTCTCTGCATCCTCACTTCTTTATTCATCCTCCTCTAGTGTCAAATTGGGCATCAAGTAATAAATTGCATGTAATCACAGCGTAAGATGCTAGAAGCTTGTTATCTTATTTGTTAGTCAGATTCAGTTCTCTTTTTCATTTTTTGTTAGTTTTAATATGTGTATAAAGTGGAAATATGTAATAATTGACAGTAGAAAAACATGGAGCCAACAATTACAATATGGCTTTGGAGTATTTCAAAATCCGATATGATGGAGTTACAGAAAAGAAGAGAGAATCTAGCAAAAGGTAAGTAAAGTCAATACAGAAAAAGGTAATAACTAAGGACTGTGAGCTCTGAATCTCATCTTTTCATATTCGCAAGTCAGTAATCAGTGGTAGAGAGTTGATTACATATCTTTCCAAAGGGCTCAAACTGCAGCACGGCTTTAGCCAGAGACTAGTGTAGATCAGTTTTATGTGCAAAAGATAGAACTTTTAGCAGCAAAGCCTCCTCAAGGATTATTCAAGAATCAGTTATTCAGCTGCTCATCTACTGCAGCATTCATATTTGACATCATTCGTATACTTCTTTTTATATTTTTGTTATTAATTTAATACAAAAATAATAAATAATGTAAATAAATGTGAAATAAAAAGAGTGAAAGAAGGGGATAAATTAGGAGAGGGAGAGTTCAGATTCTATATGAAAGAAGCATTTCCCTTTAAAAAATTTGATTCTTTCTGGGATGGCAATTTGAGCGGCCAGTAATATTTCTAAATTGTTAAGTAATTACGTATCACTTGATAGTTTATCCGAAATTTTTTTATATAATTACTATTGTCATGTAATAATTTGTTTTTAAGAAAAAGTTGAGACTTCAAATTGTAGACTGGTCATTATCCACCTATGAATATTGTAATTAAAATCAAAATCACTAATATGTAATATTATATTTGTTTTTCAGTTATCTATTACATTTAAAGATAAATTGATATTTTTACACATTGATAAAAGCATCAAATATTATTTTAAAAACAAATACCAAGTGTTCTATTACCCAAAGGAATATAACAGTATAAATTACCATATTATATTTTTGCATAGATAAATTGCCAGCCTCTGAACTAGAGTCTAGAGAGAAACTTAGAAGATTAATGATTTTATTAATAATATTTTAATTTCCAATCATAGAGAAATTAAGTTGTGAGTTCAAAGCCCACTAGTCATTTTTGGCACAGCAACAGAAGAAATTTTGAGGTGAGACGCATCGCCCAATTTGATAGCCATTCCTTTTGCAATACCCATCACAGTCTGGAAAGTCTTGACATTTTCCTGGACAAATCTGTGAGCTCATACCTGCATTATATCAGCACCTAAAGTCATCGGCTAACAAATATAAATACTGACCCAGATTCAAAATACGACATAATACTAATAATATAATATGAAAAATATTAAATATTTAAGTATAACAAAATATTGTATTATATATAGACATCACTTTTTTTGAACTACTCGTATTTTGTATAGGTTATAAGCAATTACAAACTAACTAAACAACACTGCTTATCACTATACAATTACATTATGAAGATCAAAAGCTTATTATCTACTCTTAATATTTAGACACATACCAAGTGAGAATAGGAGCATGATCACCATGGCTGCGAGCATCAATTTTTTGGCAATGGTTGAGAGAACAATGTGGGCCATTTTTGTGTAGCTTCTTCCACAATCAAGTCTATCTATGAAGGAGGATTTGTAAAGGTTATATATACATATAAATAGCCTTGATTTGTGTGTATGTGAATCTTCCCCTAATTACATTTCATTAAATGAATGCAATAAAGTTTGGGATTTTGTGATGATTAGGTATATGAAATTATTAAAATAATCAATGTATGATTTCTACAGATTATGAACTTAATTTCCCTATTAAATTTAATTTAAAAAATCCATTTATTATTGTATCTTATCTTTTACCAATAAAAAATCTGTACAATCAAATTATCAATTATCAATTACTATATCTCAATATAAATTATAATATATTTAATAGAATCTTTTAATTTGTTCCATTATTAAGTAATATTTAATAATTTTTCTTAAAAATATGATTTAAATTCAATAGAATACAATTACAAAATGTTTCAAGTTTTTATAGGTAGTTTATTATTAGTAATAGCTTTGAAAAGAAAAATCCTCTCAAGTGCTTTAAAAATGCATAAAAAAAAGTACCTTTAAAAAAAATTATCAAATACAAATTTGAAACTTTTGTTATAAAAAAATAACAAAATCAAATGTCACAATATTTCAAAATGGATCTTAGTTGAAGAATAAAATAAAGCAACAAAGTTATACTCTGAAAAACAAAGGACAAAAAAAAATGAATTAGCAAAGAAAGCAGAAAAAATGTACAATTTCATTTAAGAAAAAGATGCACTACATTAGTTAGAGTAGTATTATTTGTATACTATTTTGTTACATTAATTTTATATTTCTTCTCATATTTATTATTATCTATCATATATTATTATTTTATAATATATTAATGATTAAAAATTGAGGTGTAAGAGATATGCAACAAAAGAAAGTGTACAAATAACATTTTTTTCTTTTTTTAAAGTGTACTTAATTTATAAGGGGATTTCTAAACTATTATCCCACTATTGGAACAATATCAATATAACTCACTTATAATGAATTGTGGATCCTACTTAAAAAAATGCGGGCCCCACAGTGGATTTCTAAGCTACCGCCCTAATATTAGGACGGTAGCAATACAACTCACTTATAAGGAATTGTGGGTCCCACTAAAAAAATATGGACCCTACAATCCATTGTGAGAAGTTCACTTCAGTAGTAGGATAATAGTATGGTAATCACCAATAATATAATGACACTATAATTGAGTTAGTATAAAAAAAATAATATATAAATAATATTACTCTTAAAAAAAAGTATATTTACGTTTTATATAATTATACATGTCTAAGTTGAATATTTGTATGTATGATGTAATTTTTTATTTTTTAAATTTATACCATAAAAATATTTTTAATTAATTACCTGTTAATTGATTTTTTTAAATGATCATAAGAATACACCTTGACAAAATTTAAATAAATATAACTCATATTTTAAAAAATACTTTAAAAGATGAGGAACCTCTCATTCTTGTATACAATACTTCACCACCAACGACCTTGTACTTCCAACGCGCCAATATTGTCCCCATACATTTAGTGGAATAAATTTTCATGTGGTTGAAGTTATATACACAAGACAAGCATTGTAGGAACCGGAGAATTAAAATGGGCAATTCCTATGTATGACATGACACATGACTTCCTTAAATTTTTCTCTTCTTTCATTTGATTCCCACCTAACCCCTGAAACCAAAATTGAATTCAAAGAATTTCCCTTCTCGAGATCATCATCTCCATAAACAGAGATCTTTAATTAACCATCTTTTACTGCTCTCAACTGTCCTCCACCTTTTCAACTCCTTAAATAGCTCACCCCCTTTGCATGCCAATATCAACTCAAAATCATCGCAGTGAAGAGTACTGAGAGTGAGAGTGAAGGAGATCGAGATATGGCAAAATGGAGTTCCCTCCAGCTGCTTCTGCTTGTACTATTTACAGTGCATGCAACTGCACGTAAGGTCCCCAGCAATGGTGACGGCGACAAGCAAAATCTTCTGCATGCAGGTGCACCAGAGGAGGCAGAGTCCCCACAAGGCACTGGTCTTGACGACAAGAAGAACTTTATCTTCGGTGGGGTTGGTGGCTTTGCTGGGATAGGTGGCTATGCTGGTATGGGAGGTGTTATGCCAACACTCGGCGGCGTAGGTGGGATTGGCAAGTTTGGTGGAATTGGTGGTGCCGCCGGAATAGGTGGCTTTAAAGGCATCGGAGCTGGCGGTGGCCTCGGTGGTGGAGCTGGAGGTTTAGGTGGAGCTGGAGGTTTAGGTGGAGTTGGTGGTGTGGGAGGCTTAGGTGGAGGCATGGGAGGCTCAGGCGGAGCTGGTGGCGCTGGAGGTTTAGGTGGAGGCGGTGGTTGTGCTGGAGGTGTAGGTGGGGCTGGTGGCATAGGTGGTGTTGGTGGCGCTGGTGCTGGTGGTTTAAGCAGTGGTATTGGTGGTGGTGCTTGTCATCATCCTTAGCTTATGTATTTGCTGGTTGATTTGTAATGAGAATTGAGAAATTTATAGATAGATTGGATTTGTAATAAAATTTGTATATTAAATTAATTATGATTAAATATTTAAACATGTCAAAAGTAAAATCTAATAAGATTTATCTTTGACATGTATATATATTTATTCAAAATTAATTTAATATATAAATTTTTTTATAAATTGAATCATCTGAAATTTCTCTGGGTTGGCATTGCTTTAGGGTTTAGGTTCTGATTTGCATGTGAGGTTATGTTGAGCTTCAAGTTTGTGCATGTCTGTTTACATAGGAATTTAGGGCAGTGGAAACGTCAATCCACTGCATGTGTCCTTGTGTTGTACCTGTTGACTGTTGTGCATCCAGATTTCAATTGTAGCTGTGTTTTCGAGTTCATATATACTGCTTGCAGTTGCTTGTATCTGTGGATTATTTTTTTTCATTCGCTTCAAGTTTTTGGTCAAAAAATTACCATGAAAATAATTAAGCTAGCTCTAGCCAAGTGGTTATTTCCACCTCGTATTAATTTGGAATTTATGTTAATGGTGAAAGGACGTAAATGATATCAGAACAAAATTACATATATTAAGTTATAAGCTAGGGACAACCAACTTAAAAAAGATGTTTATATATATAATTAATTCATTTAAAATTTTTATTTTATAGATTCAACACTCTATATATGTAAGTACAAATTATTTTGTTTCCTCATTGTTTTTTCGAAAGCACGTGGCATGACATAATAATTAAATGAACTCTGGAGTCTCACTTTGCATGGCTACCACCTGTTTGTTTGGCCTCAGCCCTGTGAACCACATAAAACCTCTCAATAACTCCCTCTTCTTTACCAATGGGAAAATGTTTAGGTTGATCCTGCTTAAAAAAATACACCAACCAATTAGGAATTGACATATAAATATATTAAAATTTTAATTTAATAAAAAAATAAAATTATTATTTCCATATCTCATTTTTTTGCGTTTCTCCCACACTTTATTTTTTAATAGTATTTATGTTATTTTCTTTTTTTTTTGTCTCTCCCCTCTATTATATCATTACAAATAACAATAATAAAATAAAGTGTAGGAGGTGTAGACTATACGAAAGTATTGATATATCATTTCTCATAAAAAAAATATGTCCAAGAAACTTTCCCCTCAAGTGTTTCATTTGCTCTAAAACAAATTTTAATTGAGGTAAATTAATTTAAAAATAGTGTCATGCTGGATTTTACTTTTTTTTTTCTTATGTTATTTTGAAACAATATTTTAAAATTATTTAAAGTATTAAAAAAATTAAATATTATAAAACATTATTTTGAAATAATATTTTCAATATTTAATTAAATAAAATACTCTCTCATCTTTTAGAAGATACTTTAATTATACGATATTTTTATTTATTTTAAAAACATACGTTGCATTCTTCTGTAAATTAAAAATAAATTATAACTAAATTAAATTTGTTAAGTTTATCGTTATTTTTAGTTAAATAATTTTTTTATAATATTATTAATTTTATATAATATAATCAAAATATTTTTTTCTTTTATTATTAAATTTACTTCAATTCTTTTTTTGTTTTAGATATATAATTATTTGAAAAAAAATTATTTAAAAAATTTTTTTATTTTAAAAATAT
>JASKGM010078543.1:0-14994 GCA_034509205.1 Ceratonia siliqua
CAAAATTTAATGTTGATAACTGATATGGCCGTCATTGTTGCCACAAAACAAAAACAAGCGTACCTAGATTGACAAGCCATATTGCACGTGCTGCTCACATGTAATCTTTCCCTAAAACGCATGCAGCATCATCATTCCACTGTGATTTTCAAACAACAATATTTCCTCTCTGAATCACACAAAAATTTTCTCCTCAAGTGTTTAGGTTTCAGGCAACAAAGTGAACGGCTTGGTGAACAATGGAGTGAATTTTCTCCACTATGATTTTCGAACAACAACCAAAAAACAGAGTGAATGGCTTGGTGAATGGTGGAGTGAATTTTCTCCATTGTGATTTTCGAACCGCAACCAAAATGTAGAGTGAATAGTGGCTTCGTGCCTTTGAATTGTATAACCTGCAGCAAAGAAACACTCATTTAAGCATTTATATGTCTTTGTCTCTTTAAATCGAGTTTCTCTCTGCAAGTGGAGTCCACATTCCCCCTCCATTGACACTACACAAAATGGGCACACATTTATTTATTTACAAGTAAGTGGAGTTTTCATAATTTTTTTTTATTTTGTGGTTCCTATTTCTAATTTTGTTAATTTAGTGGTCCACTGGCAAGATAAATTTGTTTATTAGGTTAAAGGTATGTTGTTCCATGCTTGTGGTCCTTATATTGTCAACATACCTTATTTTTTACACTATATCTAACATTCATTTCTGCCATTGTAAATCAAACCCAGAAGTTTATCATTACTTTATGCTAATCCATGAGGCTTTTCATAATCATATTATTGATTTTTGAAATGAAAAAAGCAAATGCATGAATGAGTTTGTTAGTCAGCATGACAAGAACCAGGTCATATTAGGAATTATAATCTGGTCAATCCACTCCTGCCTGAAAATTTGAACTGGTAGGATTATTGTAGCTCAAGTAAAGTGCATTATAGGCCTATTGATTAAACATATTGGATTAAGCATGCCTTTGCCTAATTATTAATGATGATGAGTATATCAGCATGATCCACAAGTAAGTTTGTGAGGAATACAAATATGGAAGATAATAAGTCTCACATCAACTAAGGCAAAACCGAAGAGAAATAGCATATATACTTAATGGACTTATGAACCAATGCTTTTAAACTTTTAGGCTACGTTGGTGATAACATAGATGTCTAAAGAGCTCCCCCATTTGGCCATTTCTAACAAATGACAACAACATTATGCAACAAACCACATAGAAAAATATAGAGATGTGCATAACATTGTGGCAAAGCATGATGTTAAGAATTTAAAATGGGACTTCTATATATTAAATTGATTACTGTTGATCATGATATAAACATTTGTCACATGCCTAAGTCATCCATTTTCAATTCTTTTATATTTCGATATGGTAATGAAGGTAAAAACAGTTGATGCTGAAAGTAGTACTTCTCTTATATTACTTCATATACCCTAAACTAAATTGGAAAAACATATTAGACACCAATCATATCCTATATGACATTGGCAAGAAACTTGTAGAATACTTGAACACATAAACTTCAACTACAACGCATATTTTTAATCACATTGATTATTAAGGTCATGAATTAAATCAGTTTATGTGACATTGCAATTAATGCGTTTAATGTTGGTTAATTTAGGCAGTTTGCAAGAACTTTGGTTGTTTGACAATGCATTTAATACAAATTCATTTTATGTTGCTAGACCTATTGTGACGGAGATCGCTAAATTTATTTTCTGCCATGGTGGCTAGTTTGAAAGAGAGCCTATTATTCGATATGATGGAGGCGAGATATATAATTTGCCTGTAATCGACGCGGACGAAATCTCGGTAATAGAAATTGGGAAAATAATGAAGGATATTAGGTACTTAACATATAAGAATATGTGATATAGAGTGCCTAGGTCATCCTTAGATAACAGACTAAGGCCTCTGTAGACCGATACACATATCCATAAGTTAATAAACGATGTGAAATGTTTCTCTAAATTGGAGTTATACATTGAGTACTGTGTTAGCACTTTAACTATTGTGTTAGAAGATGAAGACAATGAAGTTGGCACGAATGACAATGAAGGTGAGAGGGAAGATGGAGAGGGAGGTGGTGAGGAATATGATGTTGAGAAGGGTGAGGGAGAGGATGCTGAGAGTGGTGGCGAAGATGCATTAGAAGATGTTGAAGTGGTGGATATGAAAGATAGAGGCAATAGTGATTATGACGAGGACATGGAATGGGTATCAATGTTGCCAAATAACAGTAGGGGACACATCAACCTCGGATGAAAGCGATGAAGAATTGAATGATATAGGCAGACCAAACAGAAGTTAGGATAAAGGAAGCTTAAGGAAAAAAATTGGCAAGTTTAAAATGCCCTTAGATTCTTCAATTGTGAGGTTTGAACTTGGCAAGAAATTTATTTCTTTAACTGAAGCAAAGGAAGTAATAAAGAATGTGCAATTACACAAAGTAAGAATGCAAAGTTTGTGAAGAATGACGGCAAAAGACACAAGGTAAGATGCAGGGAAGAGTGTCCTTGATACCTAAGAGTTAGTAAGTCAGGCCATAAATTACAGGTTACGACCTTAAAGATTAATACACTTGTCTTAAATATTTTACAAACAAATAAGCAAAGACAAAATTCATCGCAAAGAAGCTTATGGACAAGCTTAGAGATGATCATAGTTATAAGACAAAGACAATAGTTGCAAAAGCAACAAGCAACTGGAATATGAAGTTTTTTTATATCACAAGCATATAAGTTTAAGAGGAAAGCAATTACATGCTTAAAGGATCACTAGGTGATCAATATAGACAACTTTGGAATTTTGCAGCAAAATTAAAAAAGAAGTAATGTTTGATCCATTTTTTACATATAGGTGAAGAGAATGGGTGACCTACCTTCTACTTTTGAGAGGTTGTATATTTGTTTTGAGGCATGTAAGAAGGGATTTGTGAATAATTATAGGCCACTCATTGGCCTCGATGGTTGTTTCTTAAAGGGTGTATCTGGAGGTCATTTGTTATTGGCTATGGGGAAATGTGGGAACAATCAAATGTTTCCTATAGCGTTTACAATTATGGAAGTTGAAACCAGAGATTCATAGACTTAGTTTCTAGAGGGGATGCTAGAGGATGCTTGAGGATATTAGGACAAATAAGCAATGAACTTTCATATCGAACCAGCAGAAGGTGGTGATTGAACAAATCATTACTTTTGTTTATTTTGGCATTTCTTATGTCTCAATGTGTTACTAATATTTTCATCTTATTTGATTACAGTATGGTTTAATTCCAACATTGGAGAATATGCTATATGGCCTTGAGTGCAAGGTTTGTGCTAAGCACTTATAGACCAACTTCTTGAAAATGTTTCATGGAACAGAGTACAAAGAAGCTTTTCGGAAAGTCGCACGCTCAAGTTCTATAACTGAATGAGAGGCATGTATAGCTAAATTGAAGTAATTGAATTAGGATGCATGGGAACACTTTATGAGCATTCCCCCTCTGTTGTGGTCCAAATCTACATATATCACTTACACAGTGTGATTCGCGGGCTAACAACATATGTGAGGCCTTTAACAGGGCAATCCTTGAGTTTAGAGAAAAACCTATCATCGCACTTGTTGAGGACATTAGGTTTTACCTCATGGATAGATTCATTGCATTAAAGGACTGTGTCTAGGTACCCAGGCCGACTGTGTCCCAAAATACAGAAGATTATTGAGAAATGAAAGAATAAAAGCTTTAAATGGGCACCCACTTAGGTTGGAGATGCAAAGTCTTCACTATCTAAAGCATGTAGGAAACTTGACAAGTACATTATATATTTAGCAAATAGGACATGCACATGTAGAAAATGGGATCTAACGGGTATCATTCAATACCAACAATGACATGGAATAATATGGTACCTGAAGACTTTATCGCTTCTATAGGTAATGAATGCGTATTTATTATATTATACTTCTGTCTTCTTTTGGGAAAGTATTGAATATGTTTATATTTAATATGCAGCAATGAAAACTACTTGTAGTGCTACAGGCATACACTCAATGAATGAGCCTAAGTTATGACCTCGAACTAGTATTGAGTCTATTTAGCCTCATACTTTACAAAGAGCTCTTGGAATGCCAAAAAAGTAAAGGAGAAAGGATAAAGACAAGCCAAGGACCCTTACAAGTTCAGAAGACAAAATACTCCTGTTAAGTGCCGCTAGTGTGAACTTTTAGGCCACAATACTCACATTGGCAAAGCTAAGGATCAAGCTGACAGATTAATTCCCAAGGGGGCTACAAAAATGTAAGTTTCAACTGAGTCTTTGGGAAGTTAGTTAATGCTTATTTTTTACTTGATATTAGGAAGTTGTTAGTCATGCTTTATTATTATTTTCTTTGGCTTTCTATTAAACTTTAGCTCTATATAAAGATATGTGCTATGAATAAATGAATTGCATTTTCCCTAAGTTGAATGCTATTTTTTACTTGATATTATGTTAGTCACTTACTTCTTTACTCTGTTTTTATGTTTTATAACAATAATGAATTACACTCACTGTGGCAGTTACCAAGAAGGCAGTGTGTTAGTCAATCTACCGGTTAAGGTGTTGGTGAAAGCAGTCAATCTAGAAGTCAGTCTAAAGTAACTCGAGACATTAAGGATTACAAGTGAAGGTAGTAAGAGAATGTTTGCAAACATAATTGCTAGCCACGAGTCCCAAGTAGAGAGGATGTATGTAATGCTTGAGAAATGACTCATTTTTTTATGTAGTGGTTGAAATCATACTTATTTTTATATGTAATGATCTTCCATTTGTATGCAGTGGTTCATGTATGTAGTGCTTGGTGTATGCACCACTTTTTTAGTGACACTTATATTTGGTTAAAGATCATGTTATGACAATGAGATTTGTTTAAGTTGTTAATTCAAAGTATGCTGCAATAATTATAAGTTCATATGCAGAACTGCATATGTAAATATATTGTTGTGAATATATCAAGTTACACTGCTATTAGTAAAAGAATACATTGGTATACTATGAATATATCCAGTTCCACTGCTACTAGTATAAGAATATTTAACTTAACTACGACTACAATGAGAAACGTATTACATGCAACATCCTTTACACAAATTTTTTTATTTCCAGTAAGTGCCCCTAGTAGTCAGTACAAAAATAATAAAAGAAAGCTACAACTATACTATCTATTGGACATTCAACAATGATTTTCATCCCTACAATGATTTTCATCTATGGGATTTTGTCCTGGAGTAACAGTAGTATCATTGGCACTATTTATTGGACACTTCACAACTGCACCTTGTTTGCAGTTCACTGCAGCTTCAGTTACTTTCACATCTGCATTTCCAACTCTTAATATCTAGTTTAATTTATGTGCACCTTTATATACCTGGTTTATCTGCATAGGAGAGAAAGTTAGGAAGTGACTAGTTGAAGCTAGTTGCTTATCCAAATTGCCTCCTCTTTCTATCTTGCCAAAGTTCATTGTTCCCTTTTTACTTCTGCAATATTTGCTAATCTATGGCTTCTGTTTAACCTATTCAGCTTGTCCCCAGTTTTGGAACTCACCTAATAGCACATGAAACAATTTAGCTAACAAGAAAAGGCTGAATAAACTGCTACAAAGACATTCTCTTCTAATTGCACTATGCAATTCCAATCATTGTAAATGTTAGAAAATTTTCTTAATGATCTTAGCAAAGCACACAAAGAGAGACAGACAGACAGACAGAGAGACAAAGGAGAAATCAATTGACATGGTGTAACTTTAAGCTTACAACTTCTCTAGCAGGATCTGCTTAACTGAATTGATCTTTTCAGTTCAGATAAAAAGGCTATAATTGAAATTCCTGTTTTCATGCTTTCCTCTCGTATTCTATTGAAACTATTCATGTCCCTAGATCCATATTTCATATCCAATGGCTATTAATATTACTCATAATTATGCTACAACAAAAGAAGGAAAGAGAGAAGCTGAGCTAAATGTTTGTGGATAAAGCTTTGGTACTTCAACATTCCAGAAACATATTAACAATTGAAAACATTCATAATATCAAGCAAATTTCCATTTCACTTTTCAACATAGATGTTTTCTTCACTCTTTCACCTGATTGAAGATATAAGAAAAACTTATGAAGGCCTAAGAAGAAGTTTCTTCAGAACTTGGATGCAACAATCTTTAATCAGAACTTGGTTAATTCAAATTCCATATAATAAAGTATCAGATGCAACAATCTTTGATCAGGGAAAGTGTCATGAGCATAGTACCCCCTAAATTACTGCAATTATGAAAAAGTATGCAAATAATCATGAATTGGTCCCAATGCTAGAAATATATAAAAAGTAATGCCATAAATTAGGGGAAAAAAATACATTACCTACAACGCCAAACCGTAGCCACCATTTGCATCTTGTTCAAAGTAGAGCAACTGAAAATTCAGGTTTCAATATCACAATCTAATTATATTACCCAGAGAAACTATTACAATAAAGATGTCATCCACACCTGGAATCTGCTTTGTGCAGTTGAAGTAACTCTTATAACAATATGTTGAAAAGATGCCTAAAGAAGTTGTATAGGCTGATGACGTGCTAAGGATTCAGTCAAAATAGAATCAAGCCTTCAAGAAGATAATTGTGAAGACCTAGTCTTTAGAAAATTTGTTAATGTTTTCTTAAATTATTAGATATTAGGAAGTTATTATTTATGTCTTTTGTTCAGCCAAGTATGTTGGATTTTGTTAAACTTTTAGCTCTATATATAGAGCATTTCAATGAATAAAGACAGAGCTCATTCGATATCATTTTCTTTCATATCATCTTTATATTTCTTTGGTTTTATAACAACAAATGGTATCAGAGCTCTTATCTTAAGGGATCTATAAGTTGAGTGAATCCATAAATGCAAAACCATAAACAGTACAAAACATGAAGCAATGGAAACCAAAAATACCTTTTCACAAGTTACACCACCAGCATTTAATGGTGATAATTATAAAGCCTGGGCTATCAAAATGTCAGTTTATCTTGAGGCATTAGATCTTTGGGAAGCTGTAAAGTAAGACTATGTCATTCCACCATTACTTGCAAATCCAACAATGGCTCACCTAAAGATACACAAGGATAGGAAGACCATAAAGTCCAAAGCCAATGCCTATCTTTTTTCTGCTGCGTCAAATACAATTTTCACAAGAATAATGAACTTGGATTCAACAAAAGACATATGGTATTATCTCAAAATGCAGTATCAAGGTAATGAAAGAACCAAAAACATGCTAATGCTCAACCTTATCAGAGAATTCGAAATGTAGAAGATGAAAGAGACAGAGAATATCAAAGATTACTCTGACAAGTTGGTGGGGATGAATTGTACAAAAAATTCTTATAACTATGCCAGAAAAATATGAACATAAGATTTCTTCGTTAGAAAAGTCAAATGATTTATGAAGTCTATCCTTGGGAGAGTTGGTAAACGCACTACAGGCACAAGAGTAAATAAGAGTTATAAGCCAAGAGGAAATTGTGCATTGTGCTTTCCAAGCAAAGGCACATAATTTAAGAGGAGACAAATCGAAAGTCTGGACAAAAAAGAAGAAACATATCCACCATGTCCTCATTGTAAAAAAAAAAAATCATCCACAAAGGAGATTCTAGTGGAAACTAGATGTAAAATGCAGAAAAAGTGGTCAACTTGGACACATGGAAATAATATGCAAGTCACAACAAAATGAAGGGAGAGCAAATGTAGTTGCTGAGCAACCAAATGCAATTCTTGAACAAGAAGAAGAGCTACTGGTTTCAGCAATAAGTTTTATAACGAGCAACAGTTCCAGTGATGCTTGGCTGATTGACAATTGTATAAAACCACATGACAAATGACAAGGAGCTTGACAAAACTGTGATTTCCAATGTAAAAATTATAAATTGTGAACTTATTTCAGTCAAGGGCAAAGGAACAATAGCTATAGAAAGCTTAACATGTTTGAAATATTTCTCTGATGATGTTTTATAAGTGCCTTAGATAAACCAAAATTTGCTTAGTGTTGGACAGCTAATTAAGAAAGGATTCAAAGTTATATTTAAAGATAAATGGTACATGATCAAGGATGCAAAAGGAAGAGACGTATTTAAGATCAAAATAAAAGCAAAAAGTTTTGTTCTAAGTCTCATGGAGGAGAAGCAGATAACCTTTCCAACCAACTTAAGAAATGCAAACCTTTGGCATAAAAGTTTTCACGAAAGCTTTGTCAAAAGCTAAGTTTGAAGCTCTAAGAGGAAAGCTAGGTCTCTGCAACTACTAAGGCAAGGATGAGGGTTACAAAGATGCCTAAAGAAACTACACATATTAATGACATGCTATCCATTCAGTCAAAACAAAATCAAGCCTTCAAGAAGATAATTATGAAGACTTAGTCTTTAGGAAAATTGTTAATGTGTTTTAAATTACTAGATATTAGGAAGTTGCTATTTATGCCTTTTGTTCATCCAAATATGTCGGATTTTGTTAAACTTTTAGCTCTATATATAGAGCATTTCAATGAATAAAGACATTACTCTTCCGATATCATTTTCTCTCATATCAATTTTATATTTCTTTGATTTTACAACAACATAATCCCTGACTTAGCTTGTTGCTCATTTATTGTCACACCAAAAAAATTTGCACATTGCTTCTCTTCTATGTCTAATAGAAAATATCATCTTGAGTTCATTAGGCAGCAAGTGTGTAATGATCACTTATGAAATTTCTTGGTCAACAATTTTCTTAAGAATTTCATTATTTCAAATTATGTTGGGCTAAGAATAAATAATCTATTTGACTAAGTTAGAATTTTTTATTTTTTTTAAATTTTACAGCAAGATGATAATGGAATGTTTTGGCATAGTGGTAAATTTTGTAGAGCAGTTAGATGAAAGTGAAATGTAATTTTTCTAAAGATTAAATTTTGGTCTAAATTAAAGCAAATATTTAGTTGGTTGCGTTGTAATTGATATTTAATTTAGTATTAATTTTTAACTTACACCCAAATATTATAAACACTTCTTGAAATTTCTTTAGATATATTTTTAAAGGGGTTGCTAAGTTACAGCACCTTCAATTACAACACTTTACTATTTTTATCTCATATCACTTTTTTTTTTATCTTGAATTTTATTATCTTGTATTATTTGTCTATTTTTTATTTATTGTATTTTTTTAAATATTTTTAGAAATTTTCTAATTATTTTAAATAGTATTTTTGGAATTTATTTTTGAATTAATATAAATTTTGGTTCTTACGGTTTCACTCAATTTTCACTTTGGTCCCTAGAATTTAATTTCATTCAATATAGTTCTTACAGTTTTAATAACTTTCATTTTGATCACTATAGTTTAATTGCTTATAATTGAGTTTCTATAGTTTCAATAACTTTCTCTTTAATCCCTGCTGTCAAATATCTACTTAATACAGTTATTACTATTATTGAAATGATAAATAATTAATTATATGACATATCTACGCATGAATTTATCATGTAGTTAATTTTTGACAACTTCAACAATGATAAGATGATGTTAAGTGGATCTTTAACGATAAGGATCAAAGTAAAAATTATTAAAACTCTAAAAACTCAATTAGATAAAATTAAATTATAAGGATGAAAGTAAAAGTTATTTAAAGTATAATAATTCAATTGAACGAAATTAAATTATAAAAATTAAAATAAAAATTAAATAAAATTATAAGTACAAAAATTTATATTAACCTTTTATTTTTTTATTTTTTTAAAAAAAATAAAAACTTCTTAAAATATACAAGAAATAAGCAAATAATAAAAAAAAAGTGATAAAAAAAATGCTTTAACTTAATCTGTATTTACTTTTTTAAAAGGGGTCATGTGGCCTTGTCTGGAATCACGATTCCACGGTTGTATCTTTGCCACCACCCATTTGGTGGTTCTATGGTCCAATTTCCGAAACAAATTGGTATCCCAAAAAATTTCTAAAAGCATCTTTGATGGTATCTTGTCTATGCTTCAGTCATTTCTCAAACTTTTTTTTTATAGTAGTTATCATTATTAATTTTAATTTTGAGTATATCTCACAGACTAACAAGTTTTTAAAAGGAGATTGAGGCTTTAAAAATTAATATTTTAATTTAAGTGAACTTATGATAATTGCATTCGGCCCGTTGATATAAATTTTTTTTAATAACTAAAAAAAATTATTTTAAATAATATATATATATATATATTACAATATTAAAAATATTTTTTTAATAATAGATAAATATGATCTAAAAAATTTAATAAATATAACATTCAAAATAAATTTAAATATTATTATTGAAAATAATACTTAATAAATATTTTATTTTTATTGATATATATTTATTTTAAATAAATTTAAATAAATTTTTATTAATTTTTATAATTAATTTTTATATATTTTATTAATTTTTTTAAATAAATTTTTTTAAGTTTATTTAAGAGTCTAAAACCACATAAATTAGATTAATATTTTAAATAAAAGCTCAAAAACAAATTCAAGCAGTACTAATAAATAATAATAGTGCAAGTGAACGTTCTTGAGAAGAAAAAAATAATAAAATAAACTGGCTGAGTTGTAATCGATAACTCTACAGTATTCGACTACCAAAAGCTCTCGTATGCTCAGCTACTTTAACTCCCTCTCTTCTCTTTTTGATTCCGATCTCTTCGACCCATTTCATTTTCACAATAATCCCTTTACAGCGAAGGACTGAGACTTTTGTGTGAGGATTTGTCGTCTGTGTTCAGTAATCATCAATGGTTGCACCACCTGCAAAGGCTGGTGCCGATTACGATTACCTTTTCCCAAATTCTTATTCTTCCACCTTTCTCTGTTTGCTTGCTTAGTAAATGAAGGAAAGCAAATGGATATTCAAGTATGTTAACATATTTTTATTTTTGTATTTTTGCCGTATTGATTTTTGTGCTTCCTGGATATAATTAGGGGGATGCTAAGCTACATCCCCTACCATGCCTCCTTTCTATGTTTCCTCCACTTCGGCAATTTCGATTTGTTATGTTTTGTATTTTTTATCTCAATTTTTTTTACTTTTTAATATTAATTAAATATTTATCATGTCATATATTTTTTTGAGAATTTTTTAAAAATGTTTTTATATTTTTTTAAGATTTTTAAACTTATGAATGAATAGTATCAAAAAATTATGGATGAATAGTATAAAAAAGATATAAAAAATTCTTAAAAATATTTAAAAAGTTTTTAAAATTTTTTAAAAAAATACCTAAGATAAAAAATATTTTACTAATTCTAAAAAGTAAAAAAAATTTTAAAAAAAACCCAAAAATTGAAGAAAAAAAAAAGAGTGGGGACGTAGCTTAGTCTCCCCATATAATTATGCTTAGTCGGTCGTGCTTGGGCTTGATGTGATAATTTCAAGTGTGGCTTCTGTGCAGCCATAGCCTCCTTTATTATGAGCTAGTGTGACCATCCAAGAAATAACTTGTTCAGATATTGATGAAATAAAGAGAAATAATGAGGCTGTTTGGAACGGTTTTTGTTTTATTGTTTTTAAAATTAGTTTTTGAAAACAATTCTAAAAAATAGTTTTATAAAACAAAAAACTTGTTTGGGTAAAAATATTTTTTATCAGTTGTTTTTTGTATTTTTAAAAAATAGATGAAGAAAATAAGGCAAAACACAAAAAAATTGTTTTTGTTTTTTTGTTTTCTAGTTACTGTTTTGAGAAACAGTTTTTAAAAATAACTGATGAAAACACCTTTTCAATCAGTTTTTTTTGTTCTGCCAAATAAAAAAGCATAAAACCTATTTTTAAAATACATTCCAAACAGCCTGAATATATTTTTGGGAATCACCAAGAAATAATTAATTGGTTCTTTTGTGCTCTTCTACATGTATGTCAATGTGCATTATAATTGGAAGTAAGTGTATAGGTGTAGTATGAAAAGAAATTTTTTTGTGGATAGGGTATTTTTATGCTATATTACTGTGTGCACTTAAGTAGCTAAACCAAATCCACTGAGGTCATTTCCAAGAGAAAGACAATGGGAGTTAATATGATATCCTTTGGTGCAAAATGCGCATGGCTATTCTACAATATAAATTTCAATTGGTTGTTCTAAAGATTCATAACTTCTTATCATTTTGTAATATCTGTAAATTGAAACTGGAAACTTATATGGAATTTTGAGCACGAAAATGTTTAAAGGCTTACTCAACTGAGGTTGTGTGGTGACTTTGTTCCTTTTTCCTCTCTGTTCTCAAATTTGCGAGTAAAGACAAGTAAGAGTAACTAATGTCCATGGTAGATATTTTGGGGAAAATTTAAATTTAGTCTGGTAACATCAAGTGACAGATGGGAATCTTGGGAAGACTAATATATCATATGTATATATATGTTTGTTCTTACAGGGATTTTAGACCCAAACCCTTCAAACTCGGTTCAATTGTGAGGACTGACCTCTTGATTCATCCAAATTGAATGGTATGGGCTTGAACACCAAGCTCCCAATCTAGTCTTTGAGTGGAATTCCTCTACTCCAAGCTACATGAATTTTTTCATATAAATTGTATTTATTTTATTAAATGTTTCTAATTTTAGTTGCCCTTTAATCTCAATATTTTAAATATGCAAGAAAGTGCAGTTCTGTTTTGAACCTTACATCTATTCTAAAGTATGAAATTATATGAATGTTATAGATATATTGAATTCATGAATTTAAGAGGACTTCACCTATGTTTCATCATAAATTTTGAGAGTTTTATTGTTAAAGTTTTACATAATGATATTAGTATTTTGTGATATTACAAATTCTAATGTACATGACTAAGTTAGAGGCAACTAAATTATTTTTACATTATTACTACAATCTTATTTTATTTGGAAATGTTATAAGTGTTAAACTATTTTGTGATATTACAAATTCTAATGTACATGACTAAGTTAGAGGCAATTAAATTATTTTTACATTATTACTACATTCTTATTTTATTTGGAAATGTTATAAGTGTTAAACTATTTTTATATAATTACATGATAATTGTTTTGGGTGGATCCTTTAGCTATTTACATAGAGAGTTCTGTTCTGAATTGAATATTTGTATCTAACACAGAGCTCTATTCTGTCCTGAATATTTGTATCTGAGTCTGATAAAGAGTATTACTCTGAATATTTATATTTGAATCTGATAAAGAGTTCTGCTCTGAATATCTATATTTGAATATAATAAAGAGCTATGCTTTGAATATATGAATATCTATATTTGAATCTGATCAAGAGCTCTACTATGAATATTTGTATCTATATCTAAAAGAGTTATGCTCTGAATATCTGTATTTGTATCTGAAAAGAGTTTTGCTCTAGATATTTATTATCTGTTATCCGTATCTGACAGGGAGCTCTGCTCCGAACTGAATATCTGATATTTGTTATTTGTATCTAACAGAGTTCCTATGTAAAGGAGCATTGGGTCCATCCCCCTGATTTACATTAATTTTTCGTAAACATTTTATTCGTATGAATATTTCATCTTGCTAAGAATTTTACTGCTATATAATTTAAATTCTGTTTTGATCGAAATATAATAGTGACTTGAGTTCAATCTGATTTATTTTGTTGGGTATAATTTGATTTCTGTTTTGATAGAAATATGATACTGATTTGAGTTCAATCTAACCCACTTGAAATTTTATACCTATGTGTCTATATATATATTATACCTATTTCAAAAGGCACCCAGGTTTTCTATATATGTAAGAACATAAATTATTCATCTCCTTGTTTGCATATATGCAAGTACATGAATTGTTAGTTAAAGCTTACAATTTTATTTATTTTTTCATGGTAATTGTATCTATAAGTACAAGGGATTTTTCTTACTAAGCTTATGACTCACTCCCTTTATTTTCACACCAAATTACTTGAAGAATTTCTTGGAAGAAAAATGGAGCAAGGTTTAATGTTATGGACAGTTAGATTACGGACTTATGCTGTATGTGTTATCATGCACTTTTCTAATTTGATAGGGCGAAATTGTAAATATGTCTGTATATGCGAAGGCTTGTAGGATGTTATCTATATAATAACATTTTTACGCTAATCACGTGTTCAGGATTGGGAGCGTGACAAAGAGAAGAGGATAACTAGAAACTGCAATGGTAGCAAAGATGTTATAACATATATAAAGTAGTATATCAAGAAAAAAATAGTGCCATAAATTGTGATTATTAGGGAAGCTTAAAAGCCTTTTACCAAGAGTACAACATGAATGATAGAATTAGTGTTTCAATTCACAATTTAAATTATACAATTTGCAATGATTAAGAGTGTCAAAATACTTATTGTAGGGTGAATTTAGGAACCTCATAAGTTTGATTTGAAGGAATAATCATAATTCGATCCCCTGAAAGAATTGCATCAGTCAGAGATTCGAAAACAATTTCATCATTTTTTATTTCGCCGAATCAAGCAGTTAGGTCTATTAGAAACAGAGTTACTTGAAATACTTGAAATGCTATGTATCAAAACTATTTGGTTATTTGAGAATGGACGACAGCAACCATGTTGGCTGGAGATGAAAATGACAATAACAACCACTATAGGTTGTGCGTTTTAGGGAGAAAACTTGCGAAGACTTGAATGATGATGTTGTTTGCGTTTTGAGAGAAAGATTGTACGTGAGCAGTACGCGTAATATGATGTAGTAGTTTAGATATTTTTGTCTGTATTCACGTGGCAATAATGATGATCATTTTAGCCATTAACATTAAATTTTATATGGCAACTTAATAGAATAACCAATATTAAAATATTATGAAAAGTTAGGGGATTAAATTATTATAATTGAGAAACTATGGCGATCAAAAGTGTTATTATATATATATATATATATATATATATATATATATATATATATATATAAGAAGGTATGTTATTTTTAGACAATGTTTCTTTCTAGCATGAGACAA
>JASKGM010078564.1:0-14990 GCA_034509205.1 Ceratonia siliqua
AAAAGTATTATCGAAAAGACATTCAAAGTATTAACACGTTTGAGAAACAAAAACTAAAAAAGAAAGAAAATTTAAGAAGAATAACTAGATAAAGTAAAAAATATATATGTAGTGTGAATGATAAGATTTGAACTCATGTCTCCTTGGTCAAAATAAAATGTTTCAACCACTAAGTTACAATCACATGTTTGTAACTAATGAGACAAATTGTTAATTTAATAATTTTCTGTTGGCCAGCCGGTTCGGGCTATTGGCCTAATCGGGCCAGGCCAAAAAAGTTTGAGTTTTTCCAGACTGGCGTTTTTAGAGCCCAGCCCTATTTTTTCTCAGTTTATATCGGGTTAGCCCATCAGACCGGACCCATTTTGCCAGGTCTAGCAAAACCTTCCAAACAGGGCCAATTCTCATCATGTTCCTTTCTCTATATTCCAACACGTTGTGCTCGAATTTCATAAAAAGAAAAAGACCAGAAAGAAAATCGAGCTCTGAATTCTCTTTGGAATGAAAAAGGAACTCCATTGATGCTATATTATTACACAACTATGAAATTGAAGAGAGAAGAGATTTTGTATAAGAAAGTTTATAAAAATATTAGGATATGATGTTTATCGAACAATGAATTTTTGTAATTTGAGACTAAATCAATTATAAATAAACACACAAACATATTAAATATAAAATTTTCCTATGACAAGTACATGTATACCTTTTTGTGATTGACTTAGTCTATATATCTTTTATAAATATAATTTTTTTTTATGAATTTTTGCTCATTGATAGTCTAATTATGCATATCGATTTCTTTGACAAAATTGCTAAAGGAAAAAGCATTTAAAAATAAATATACACACTTTTAAATCTTCATGAGTGTCAAAACTAATAGAAAAAATAATTTTTAAATGACTCGACATTTTTATTACAAGCAAAAATTAAAATTCCTCCTATAAATAAAATCAAATAAAAGTATATATTCTTTGAAAAAATACTCACACTCAAATAGTATAATATAAATATTATTTTAAAAATTATTAAAAAAATTTATCGAAAGATTTGACATAAGGCTTATTATAGTGATTTTCAAAAATAAATAGTTAAGCCAAACAATTCCTTATTTGTGTCTTTTAAATTAAAAAAATTAAATGAAATAATATTAATAATATATATATTTAATATTTAATATTTAATTAAATGCACAAAAAATTTATTTGAATCTAAACATTTGAGTTCATTTAATTACAAGAGAATTTCTTCACACATACACCCTTAATTAGGACACCAAAATGATCAAGCCAAGTGTTCAAATATAAATAATTCTATTTGTCTTTGAGTCTTGTATGTATAATTAATTTCACGTGATTTTTATGGAAGAATAAGAGTGCTCCTTGTTAAACACATGCTCCATTTTTAGTGTCAAATAAGATATTTCTTTTAGTTCCAACAGTTTCTTCCGCCAGAGAGGGAGTATTTAGTGTTAGCTCTTTCTTTCTTTCAATATTTTAGAGTAACATAGCCCATTCAGCAACATCTAGTATCGCCGCCACCATTGACAGTGGTGGTGATAGTGGCGATAACATTATATATAATATAATTACCAAACACGTACACACACTATAATGAAGGGCATATGGAATATGGTGCACGAGTTGAAGCCAGTGATGTTAATGGTGATGGTTCAAACATCTTTTGCGGTGGTGAATGTGCTCTACAAGCTTGCCATACACGACGGCATGAGCTTGCAGGTGGCGGTTGCCTATCGCTTTATTTTCGCTACTGCTTTTATAACTCCTCTCGCTCTCATTTTGGAAAGGTTATAATTCTTTTTCTCTCTTTTTCTTTCTTCATCTTTTTTATGAAATTGATCATCTGGGTTTGGATGGATCATTTTTTTTTATTTGTCTGCATTTTATGGTTTGAACTTAGAAATGCATGCATATATTAGGTACATATATCTTGTATATTGTGGATTTCTTATGAAAGTATTCAATATTCTCCTCAGTATTTTAACATTATTTAAAGTATTAAAAATAAAAATAAATCCCACAGTTGGTTATCATGTTAAAATATATGAGTGGAAACATTACAAAATAATTAACTCATTTTTTAGTTAATAAGCATGTATAAGATCATTTGATATAGTCAATTGATGAGAATGATTATTGTTTTGGTTTCAATTTTGAGTTCAAAAGGTTTTGGAAAGGTTAATCTATTAAGCAAATGAAATTATTGAACCTTCACTTGATCAGTTTGCCTGTATATATATATATACTTGAGAAAGTTCTTGAGGAATGGAACTTGTATTTAATTATTTACAGCAATATAGCAACATATATATAATAGTGAAACCCAAAACCCACTAAAGGAAAATAATATTTAAATAAAAAAAATGAGAAAGAGAGCGTGCTTTTGCACTATAGAACAGAAACAAGAAAAAACCTTAATATTTAAACATGATATATAAAATATGTGTAAATTAAATTAATTATGAGTTAACACATAAATATATTAGAAGTGAGTCTCAATGCATTTTAAATTTGACATGATTATGTATTTATTTATAATTAACTTGATTTAAAAAAAATTATAAGAATTTATGTGTAAAGAAAACATGGAACTAAAAATGTTCTTAATGATTTGCAGGAAGAATAGGCCAAAGATGACAGGGAAGATACTGCTTCAGGCATCTCTGTGTGGGTTATTTGGGTATGTATGAATAGAATTATATGGAAACGTTATGATATTTAATTAGTTGTAGATATTATTACTTAGAGTCAAATTTCATTCACAAAATCCTTTTTTATAAAGTTTCACACAATGTTTATGTATTAGCCACGCATTCTATATATATTTGTAGGTCACATTATTCATTATAACTTTATACATAAGCTTTTGTAAGACTTTCTGATATAAGTTTTTTTTTTATTATCACTTAAGCTAAGATGATAAACGGTTCAATTTATATCGTGTCAAATAGGTTATTGAATTAATTTAATAAAAAAATTTATTTTACTTAAAAATTTGTTAATATAATATTCGATATTATTTTTTTTAAAGAATATTTAGTTTCTTTATAAATATGTCAATATATAAATTTATCTTTAATATTAATATAATAAAAAAATTAAAGATAAATTAATATATTTGTTTTTTATAAAAAAAATATTATTTTAAAAGTACAAATGATAACTTTAAAAGAATAATAATGTCTTAATAATTATTAAATAAGATAATTTTTTGTATATGCGCTTATTTAGGGTTGAGTTTTGCATTGCTGTGAAATTAGTGGAAAGTCAAATTTGTGAAAAGAGTTGAGTCTTTCTCCTATAGTTAAGGAAGTTGAGTAAGTGATGGAAACATGAATTATAGAGCATAGGTTTAGATGCTTTCTAAGACTTTATATTTTTTTTAATGATTTTTGTTTGCATTTTTAAAGTTTATTTATATTTTTTTTGAATTTTCTCTTTTTTCTATTTTTTTAAGAATGGTGTTTTTTTTTTTGAATTTCTTAACTTGTTTTTAAATCTCTTGAATTTTTTTCTTAATTTTTTATTATTTTCTTAAAAAATTATAAAAAATAAAAAACTTAAGAAATAAAAAAAATCCAAATATAATTTAGCAAATACCATAGGTTTAATTATTTTTTATTAGTAATTTTAATTACCCTTTGATTGAATTAAAATATTAAATTAACAATCTCCACGTGCCTTTTGTTTATGAAAGATCAAGTTTTTAATTATAAAATAATTTTAATCATTATATATAGGCGGATTCTTAATATCAGAAAATATTGTGGATATTGTACTTAGATTAGTTGTCATTACATTTTTTGCTATAATATATTAATTATAACACATTAAATTATAAATTATTATAATTTAATAAAATTACTACTTATCATTTAATTAAGTATTAAAATCTATATTTTTAGTTAATATGAATTATTTATATAATTAAAAAAATTTAATAAAAACAAAAATAATAAATTTATTATTTAAAATAACACAAATATTCTAAAAATAAATAAGATACAATAGTTAATTAACTTTTATTTTTACCCCAAAAATAAAAGTTAATTAAAAATTTTATCCTCATTTATATTTAGAATATTTGTGTCATTTTATAGAATGTCATTTTATATAATAACATTATTATTTTTTATTTTATTAAGTTTTTTTAATTACGTAACTAACATATGTTAGTTAAAAATGTTAACTTTAATATTCAATTAAATGGTTATGAATAATTTGATTAAATTGTGATAGTTTATGATGCAATGTGTTATAATTAACAGATTAAGAAATAAATTACAATGACAATTAAAGATTATAATAAAAAAGTATAAAATCCCAAACAAAAATTTTTTTAAGCTTGAGTGCCATATCTAGATTTATTATTTTCTAGTCATAGGATGGAATGTAAATTAATATCAACCATAAATTATACTTAATTTATAACTTGCTGAGTTAGTTATCATTTTCTAGACATTCAATTATTCATCAAAGAAGACAAAGAAATTCAATTATGATTTTTTAAGAATTTAATTTGTTGAGAAAATCAAGTATCATATATTTATATGTTAGATTAACAAGTCAAGAATAACATTTGAGATAATGTCTATGTTTGGATGAGGATCCTCGCAAAGTATTTTATCAAGTTAAAATATAATTATATTAATTTATAAATAACATTTCTCAAAATCAATTAAGAAATTTTATACTTTTTCATCTTAATTTTATTTGTTATTACAATCTCTTTCATAATCTATTAATTGTAATATATTGCACAAAAAATTATAATAATTTAGTCAAATGACCCCACCGTTTAATTGAATGTTAAAATTAACAGTTTTAGTTAACATGAAATAATTATATAATTTAAAAAAATTAATAGAAATAAAAAATTTTATTATATAAAATGATACAAATATCTTAAAAATAAATTAGGATAAAATATTTTATTATTTAAGAATAAAAATAAAAGTTCATTACTCATTTTTTTAGGATATCTTTGTTGTTTTGCATAATAAATATTATTATTTTCTTCTATTAAGTTTTTTAATTATATAATTAATTAATATTAACTAAAATTATTAATTTTAATACTTAATTAAATGGTAAAGAATAATTTATCTAAATAATAATAGTTTAGAGTGCAATGTACTATAATTAATATATTAAAAAATATTACAATAATAACTAAAAATTAAAATATAAAAATACAAAATCCCCAATAAATTAATTACGTTTAATCTCAAGTTATGACTTTATTTCTTCCTATTCATCTCATCTTAACTTATTTACTTTATTATAAAATTATCTTTAATTATAAGATGTTTATAATTATATTTTTAATATTATTGGTATTATTTATTTACTAATTAAGAAATGTAATTAAGATTTTTGATGTAATTAATATTCAGAGGAGCATTGGCCCAAAACTTATACTTGAAGGCAATTACATTAACTTCGGCAACGTTTGCTTCCGCCATGTCTAACCTCATTCCTGCCTTCACCTTTATCTTGGCTGCCTCCTTCGGGTAAGTTCCACTACATCTAAATATACTACTTTTTCTACTTTCTATTTAATTTTGTATATATTTCTCTTATTTTTTTCTTTTCTTCCCTAGTTTAATGTCTCTAAAATTAAGAGATTTGTGAGTTCAAATTTCAGTTGAAGTTAAATTAATTTTAAAAAAATTATTTTAGAACATTATTTTATTAGATTTATTTTTCTTTTGCATACTTTAAATTATTTCAAAATATTCTTTAATTATAATGATATCATATAATAATTAGGAAGCACAAAATAATAATTTACTTAATTTTTTATTAAAAATTATTAGAGAATAATGAATAAATCAAACACAATATTATTTCTATTTAACAGTTTAATATATTATCTTTTTAATTTCTCCATGTCTTAAATATCTGAATATAAAATATTAAATATATGAAGCATTTAACATTCTTATATTTAGAGTAAAACTTTTTTTCTTCCGTCAAAATATATTTTAATTACACGACATTCCCTCTATTATAAAAATATTCACATAACTTATTTGATAGTTAAAAAAATATTATAATTTAATTTAATTTTAAATTTAATCTTAATTAAATTATTTATATATTAAAAATATTATTTATAAAAAAAGTTGTAGAACTCAAATCACTCGATTATTCATTCACTCTTAATAATCTTAATAATATTAATGTAAAAAAAATAAACAAAAATATATTAAATAATTTTTAAAAGTTTTTTAGAATTAGTAATAGAGAAATTTAAATATTTAAATATATTAAATAATTTTTTAAATTTTTTTATAATTTATAATAGGCATATTTAAAGGTCCTCAAATATTATTTTATACATATAAATGAAATTAAATAAATTTAGATTTAAAATTAGGTTAACTTGTAATATTTTTTTAACTTTTAGAAGAGGTGTGCATATATTTTTATAATAAAGGAGAGGATTATATAATTAAGGCATCTTTCGAAAATAATTCACTCTTATATTTATTATAAAAAAATAAAAGTTATTAAATAAAAATATAATAAAAATTTTTATGAAAGTTAATTAAGCATTTTACTAGACAAGCGTGAGCTTTTTAATCTTTCAAAAATAAAATGTCATCTACTCGTAATTGGTATGACTTCTTTTATATTTTTATATTTTTATATAATATACATATTCAACTTATATATTTTAAAATGCAGATATTTAAATACTTAAATAAAAAAGGGTTAATTATTCTTTAAAAAATAATATTTTAAAAGGTATCACTTAAGATTTTTTTGTCTCAAAATATGAAAATAATTATATAATAATATCTTAAACACATACAAAAATATATTAAATCTCATGATTAAATATATTTTAGGTTACTAGATTTTATCAAATTATTATTATTATTATCTTGATTTTAACTATTTGCAGTATGGAAAGATTAAATTTGGAAACAGCTGGAGGAAAGGCCAAGATAATAGGAACGTTAACTGGAATTGGAGGGGCGATGTTATTGACACTCTTCCAAGGCAAGGAACTTCACATCCCCTCCTTCCACCTCAACCTTCTTCACCACGTGGCATCACCGCACGCTGCCTCAGGAGGTGGTAGTACCGTGTTCGGTGCACTCTGCTCCGTCGCCAGCGGTACCTCTTATGCTTTGTGGCTCATCATTCAGGTTACCTCCCTCTCTCTCTACACTCCAATTTTCCATTTATGTGCATTTTTTTATTGGATTTTTTTTAATTAAACTACTGATTTGATTTTTAAAAATTTTAATTTAATCTTTAAAAATTCTCTCAATTTGATTCCCCAATACAAATTAATTAACAAACTAATCTTTTCGTTATAGATAGGTATGTTTATGTAACTTAACTAAATAGTAAATACACACAGAGAACTGATATAATTTATATGATTATTTTATTAATAATATTATATTATATGACTAAAGCAAAAGAAAAAATCTTTCAATGATTAAAGTAACAAGGTGTTTGTTAAATTATATCCAAATTCTACATTTAAATATATTTTTTTAATTTTTTAAGTTTTTTGATTTTTTTATAATTTTTATTTTATAAAAAAATAAAAAAAATTAAAGAAAAAAATTTAAAAAAATTCAAAAACAAGTTAAAAAAATTTTTAAAAAAATAAAAACATAATCTTAAAAAATGCAAAAAAAGAGTAAAAAATAGAAACAAACTTTAAAAATATAAATGAAAATAATTAAAGAAACAAGAAGAAAAAAACATAAAAAAATAAAAAAAATCCAAATATACTATACATTCAAATGTAGTTTAAAAAACATCAAATAATTCAATTTTTTTATTATTAATTTTACTTTACTTAAAGTTTCATACTGTAATTTGTAATCTTAAAAATAATTTCAATGTTATTAATATAGAAGATTTTTTTTATAAATTATCTAAATTATTGACTATTAGATGATACCTAATAACT
Organism: Ceratonia siliqua; assembly: GCA_034509205.1. Lineage (NCBI taxonomy): Eukaryota > Viridiplantae > Streptophyta > Magnoliopsida > Fabales > Fabaceae > Ceratonia > Ceratonia siliqua. The sequence continues at coordinate 7,963 of JASKGM010078564.1, forward strand.
TATAATATATGCATTTTCATATTATCATATTTTAATTAATTCAAGAATAAAATTAAATGAATCTCCCTGAAATTTAATAAAATCATTTCACAAATTTATATGATATTTTTTTATTAGATTTAAGAATATATTTAAATGAATCTCTACCTGAACGTAAATAATATTTTTTATTTGATATGATCTTTTTGTGAATGAAAACATTTTGATTAGATTTAAGGATATTATTAAATGAATCAAGCAACCTGAACTTAAAATAATTATTTTTATAATTTATATGATCTTTTTTGTGAATGAAAAGATTATGAAAACATGCTATGTGGATTTTCATGTCGTTACTTTATAATATTTTCATTCATAAAAATATTATATAAATTCCATAAATAAAAGATCATATAAAAAATAATAATTTCTGTTATGATTAATTTATAACTGGGAATTAATTAATAATTTGTTTGGAATTATGGGACAGACTAAGATGAGTGAAGAATACCAAAGTTATTACTCAAGCACAGCTTTGATGTCTCTAATGGCTTCAATACTATCCGTTGTGTTTGCTCTTTGCCTTGAGAGAGATTGGAGTCAATGGAGATTGTGTTGGGATGTTAGGCTTCTAACTGTGGCTTATTCGGTATGTTATAGCCCAATTCATTGCTTTTTTTTTTTTTTTGCTTCAATTATAATTAAACTCGCAATTTTCAAGTATACTATTGAGTTACAAATTCATTGGTTCTAATGCATAGGCTATGATTTCAACTATTATTATTTAATTATCTTTTTTACTTTTTTTGAGATATTCTATTCTATTTTAAAAATATTTTTTGCAATTTGTTTATTTTAATATTTGAAAATACTAAATTTTATGAGTTGTTTATCCTTTTATAGTGCAATACTTTATGAAGAATATGAATTGAATTAAATACAATTATAATTAGGTTTAATTATACTTCTATAATCCAGTACTTCATGAAAACATATGAATTGAATAAAGAGTAAAATATTATTTTATTTTTTTAAAGATATTTTAATTACACGACTCACTTTTTTATTTTTAAAATCTACACAATATTACCTTATAAATTAAAAATAAGTTATAAATAAATATAATTTTTTAACTAACGTTAAAGTTGACCATTATTTTTTAATTAATAAATTTTTTTATATAACATAACTAAAATATCATTTAACTTATATAATATGATAAAAATATCTTTTTATTTTACCATTTAAATGTATCATTGCTTGAAAAGTATTTTCTTTTTTAAAAATATCATGATATAAAAAATATTTTTTATTTTAAAAGCATTATTACTTGAAATTTTTTTCTCTATTTTTTTGTTTTTAAAATATAACTACTTAAAAATTTACTTGTTTCATTTTAAAAATAACGTTACTTGAATTTTTTTTAAGAATATTATGATTTGAAAAAAAATATACTTTAAAAATATCATTATTTGAAATTTTTTTTGTTTTAAAAATATAATTACTTGAAAATTTTTTTTTGTTTTAAAAATATGAATTTTTAAAAAAATATATATTTACTCGAAAAAAAATTTCTTTTTCTAATTTAAAAATATTATTACTTAAGAAATTTATTTTGTTTTAAAAGTATCATTACTTGAAAAAAAAGAGTTTGGAGATAAGTTTGTCATTATATTTTATAATTTTAATTTCTTAATTTATTTTTTTAATGATCTTAATAAAATAAACTTAATGGTTTTAGGTTAAGTGAAACTGCGTATATATTTTTAAAATAGACGAGAGGGGCGTGTAATTAATGTATTTCTGAGGGGAGGAAATAGTATTTGACTTTAGAATTAAATATGATTATAATTAGGTTTAATTCCACTTTTTGTCCCCTAATTTTTTAATTGTAGCAATTTAGTTCACTTAATTTCAAGTTCAGCAATTTAGTTCTCCAACTTTTTAGAATATTTTAATGTTAGTTTCTCTGTTAAGTTACCGTCAAAAATTTAACTGTAATAGCTGAAATGACTACCATTATTGACACACGAGCATAGGTAAGCATATTTGGATTATCACATCAAATTGCATGTACTGCTCACATGTAATTTTTTCTTCAAAATGCATAACCCGTAGAGTTGGAATGTTGATGTTGATAGCACTTTAATTGAAGGAAATATTACACATAAGCAACACGTGCAATTTAGTATGGCAGTTCAAATATGCTTACTTGTGTCAATGTGATAGGAATAACGGTTACCTCAACTATCAATGTTAAATTTTGAATGACAACTTAACAGAGATCAATATTGAAACATTCTAAAAAAGTTAGAGGACTAAATTGCTCAACTTAGTATTAGAGAAATTAAATTGCTACAGTTAAAAAATTATAGGGACTAAAAGTGTAAATAAGTCTTATAATTTAATTAAAAATGTGAGACAAATTTTATTTTAGTTTTTTAAATAGAAGTTCAATATCAATTAATTCTTATAAAAGAATTTATATCAATTATAAACTTTAGAGTAATGCTATTCATAAATTTTATTTAAAAATTTTATATAAACTATTGAGTAGCTACGTTTAAATTTGATATATATTATTGGTGTAGGGAGTAGTGGCTTCTGGAGTAATGGTGGTTGTGATTTCATGGTGTGTACGGATGAGAGGCCCACTGTTTGTGTCTGTTTTCAGCCCTCTGATGCTTGTCGTTGTGGCCTTTGCTGGTTCTATGATGTCGGATGAGAAACTACACCTTGGAAGGTATATATCTATATGGATTCAGTTTTTTTTTTAATTATTTTAGTTTATTTATTTTTAAATAATTATAATATTTAATTTTATGTAATCAAAAAATTATAATCATTCAAATATAAATAAATAAATACAATTAAAAAAAGATTAAATTCAAATTTCTATATCTATATTTATATCTATATATATATGTGTGTGTGTGTGTTTGAAGGTTAAACTATCAAGTTGAATTTGTTATTATTATTTTTATATTATTTTTTTAATTTTTTTTCTTTGTTTTAAAGGATAATATGTAATTAGTCAATATTATTCTTATATTATGTTTTAATTTTTTTTCTTAAAGATATGAATAGCATATATATGTCAAAATACTAGTATGATATATCCTTCCCCAATTATATATCTTTATCTTTATCTTTATCTACCTCTTTTTGCTTTTCTTAAATTAGTATTTATCATTAGAACTTAATTATATTCATCTAAGAAATTAAACATGCATGTTATCCCCAAATTAAGGGTTTAGATAATTAGTTCAAACAATTTAGGAGAAGTCTAGTTTAAAATATATTTTTATCCCTTAAAATTTTCCTAAATTTTAAATTAACTATAAGTATTTTATTTGTATCAGCTAAACCCTATATATTATTAAAATGTTTCAATATCATTCTAATCATTCACTTCGTTCAAAACACTAATGAAAAATGTTAAAGTTGATTATAGTTTAAAATTAGGCTTAATTATATTTTTAGTTTTATTAATTTGTTAAAGTTATAGTTTTGATCTCTATAATTTTATCAAAATTACAGTTTTGATCCCTTAAATTTTTGTATATTTTTTAATGGTCATTATTGAAGTGGACAACAAAAAAACTATATAGCTACAAAAAACTTAAACGTCACCAAATAATTTTACCTTTTAAGCCTCCATATCAGTACCCTCAAATTTTTCATCTTCTCTTTCCCATGAGGGTTGAGAAGGTAAAATTATTTGGTGACGTATAACTTTTTTATATTCTTGTGATTTTTTTGTTGTCCATATCATTAATGATAGTCAAAAAATGAATAAAAAATTAACTAAAGGACTAAAATAACAGCTTTGATGAACCCAGAAATTATATTGTTCAGAATAAAACTAATAAAAAAACTATAATTATGACAAATGATTAAAAATACAATTAAGCCTTAAAATTATTCTTAAAAAGAGGTAATTAAATATGGATGGGTTTGGTTTATTGTAAATTTCAGTGTACTAGGAGCAGTGTTGATAGTGTGTGGATTATACTGGGTGTTATGGGGGAAATGCAAAGAGAAGAGCAAGATGAATCAATTAGTGCCATCATCACCGTTATCAGAAAGCCCCCATGAATCTGACACAGTCCAAGTCCAAGTCATCGTAAGGTCTCCAGTTCCACATAAAACCAACAATGCCATCCAAGGTAGTAATGCTGCAGAAGCTGCTTGAACATTAATATTTATCACAAGAGATGAAGAAGAGGAAGAAGAAGAAGAAGATGATCCTATACAAGAACATTCTTTTTTAGTTATGCTTCTAAACAAAATTGAGATCATAGTATTAATTGTAGATAGCCTTCTTTCATTTTTGCTAGTTTTGGGGAACTCAACCCATGCACTGACCAATTTCAATATCATTTCTTCCTATTCTTTTATTTGCTACTGTTCAGGAACCGTTTAGATTACATAGTTATATTGATGCATAATTGTGACTAATTAATTAAAAAACTAATCCATTGAATAAGGTTGTATAACTCACATATATGATATTTTCGGCCAATACTTTCGAGCATACAGGACTATAATACTCCCTTCTTAAATTACAAGAATTGTTTTCCCCTCCCTCTCCTAATGTCTAACAGTTTCTCTTTCAATTGAAAAGGTCAAATTTATTGGATGGACATGCATGGGATATAAACCTTTGAATTAAAAAAGGAAAAAACTATAAGTAAAACTTGTTAATAATATGTGTAATAAATTTTTTTACTCAATTTGTTTAAAAGAATACAAACACCTACACAACAACTTATAATAGACGTATAATCTTGATTTTTTAAACGATTTTTGTTATATTTACGTAAATATTAACTCATAAAACTCATTAAAGTATATATTTATCACTGTATTTCTTACGAACCAGGGAGATAATTTGTGAGAAGGAAGTAGTAGAAGAATAAGAGAGACCAGAGGAATGGAGAAGGAAGCCGAGTATATTCTTTTCTGATTATCTAAACGAAATTACAAGCTTTTATATCAGTAACCAAATGTAATACAATGCAATAACCAATTGATCAACTAACCAAACTAACACACACTCAACAACTAACACCTTAGCGTATGACTAATGCACCTAATCAATGTACATAGGTCATGAAGTAATACGATTGGGTCTCGATGCCCTGTTTCCACACTCTGTATCATCCCCACACCCTTCGAGAAACTCCTTGTCCTCAAGGTGGTATTGCCGAGACAATTCCTCCCAATCTTCCCAGAAAGGAATCATTGGGTGATAATCCCTCCCATTGAACCAACACCTTAAGATGGGCGGGACTGGCGGAAGAACCCCATTTATGACTGACAATTGCCAACGGAACAATAATAGGCTAACTGTTTTGGGCGTCAGGAGGTAAGTGTTGCGCATCTGACGATAACGGGCCAGAATGGGGTTTGAGTAATGACCAATGGAAGACGGGATGAATTTTCGAACTGGGTGGCAAGGCTAAACGGTAAGCCACTGAACTGAGGCGGAGGCGCTCCAGGACTTCGAAAGGTCCATAATACCATTTAGCCAGTTTAAGAGCAAAACCCTCTAAAAGTGAAGTTTGCCTATATGGTCGTAACCTGACATAAACCGAAGATCCCACAGCAAAATTGACGTCTCGCTGATGTCTATCCACGACCTCTGTCATACGTTCTTGCGTATGCAAAAGTTTCTTGCGCAGCAAATGCAATATTTCATCTCTGTTGCCCAACAACTGATCAACAGCCTCATTGGCCGAGCTACCCACAATATAGCTTGGGATCGAAGGCGGCGAACGCCCATAAACCACCTGGAAAGAAGAAGGACCAGTGACACTCACTTCAATGCTTGACAAAGCATTGCGCATCCGAGCGCATGCCCTCGCAAAAGAAATTGGTGCGTAGGCGACTAAAGGTCTTAGCGATTCCGGCATGCCCACCTAACTGAGATGCGTGGAATTCCTGAAGAAGTAATGTCGTAAATGACGAATCAGTAGGAAGCCAAATGACTCCTTTATAGAAAATCAAGTCATTAGACAACTTATATTCGCTGTAGCCAGATGGATCATCCCGAATAGCTTGAAGTAGCAATTGGAATTTGGGATGGTGTTGTAATTCAGTTTTCAACTGAAACAAAAAGTGGGGAATTGTGAGGACGAGTACTTGACTCGGAATGTCGGAGTCATAGTGATATAAATGAACTTGGGGGAAGAAGAAAGAGTTGCAGAACAGAGAGGGGTTGGGATGAAAGAACAGAGGAGGAAGTTATGCCATAATATTCATGTCCCTTCCGGTACAAGCAAAACCCCTTATAACTAGATAAGGTCCCGACAAACAGGCGAAAAGCAAGTTCATGGGGTTTACATCAGGCGGCTAGCTAGCTGACAGACATAACAGACATAGATCAACTAAAGCAACGGCTAACAACTAAAGCAACATAACACAACTGATAAAATAGACATAGCATATATTACACAATAGATAGCAACGGTCACAAGGTTTATATCAACTGCCCTCCAAGCGAAATATCCTTGTCCTCAAGGATGAAGTCGGGGTAACTTCTCTTTAGTCGTCATGCATCTTCCCACGTTGCATTCTCTACTCTTGCCCCTTTCCACTTGATCAAGACCTCGGTCCTAGGTCTATATCGGCCTTTCTTGATTATGCGATGATCCAAGATGGTTTCTGGGGTGGTTTGTTCGTTAGTGGGTAGCGAACAGGGGAAGGGCTGTGGGGTAGTTACTGGCAGGGAACCCATATATTTCTTGAGCCGACTTACGTGTACCACGTTGTGGATCATGGCTCGGGGAAGGGGGGAAGAGCCAAACGATAAGTCACTGAACACACCCTATCGATGATCTCATAGGGCCCAAAGAAATGAGGTGTTAACTTTATATTACTGTGGTGCGCTATTGTTTGTTGCCGGTATGGTTGCAGCTTGAGATAAACATAATCCCCGATATTGTATTAGACCTCTCGTCTCTTTTAGTTGGCTTGGTATGTCATCATTTCTTGCGCCTTAAGAAGGTTCTGACGTAATTCTTGGAGTAATTGGTCACGCTTAC